>PVJI01015386.1:0-41082 GCA_004026765.1 Micronycteris hirsuta | reverse complement strand
CTTATCTGGGAAGCACTTTATCTGCCCTTCCATCCTAAATGATAGCTTTGCTGGATAGAGTAATCTTGGAGGTAGGTCCTTGCTTTTCATGACTTGGAATACTTCTTTCCAGCCCCTTCTTGCCTGCAAAGTTTCTTTTGAGAGACCAGCTGATAGTCTTAGGGGCACTCCTTTATAGGTAATTGTCTCCTTTCCTCTTGCTGCTTTTAAGATTCTCTTCTTATATTTAATCTTAGGTAATGTAATGATGATGTATCTTGGTGTGTTCCTCTTTGGGTCCAATTTCTTTGGGAGTCTCTAGGCTTCCTGGAAGTCTATTTCCTTGGCCAGATTGGGGATGTTTTCCTTCATTATTTGTTCAAATAAGTTTTCAACTTCTTGCTCTTCTTCTTCTTCTTCTGGCATGCCCATGATTCTGATGTTAGAGGGTTTAAAGTTGTCCCAGAATTTTCTAAGCTTCCCCTCATTTTTTTGAATTCTTGTTTCTTCATTCCATTCTGGTTTGATGTTTATTTCTTTCTTCTGTTCCAAATCATTGATTTGATTACTGGTTTCCTTCCCTTCACTGTTGGTTCCCAATATATTTTGTTTTATTTCACTTTGGGTAGCCTTCATTTGTTCCTTCATTTTGCAACCAAGCTCAATCAGATCTGTGAGCATTCTGATTACCAATGTTTTGAACTCTGCATCGGAGAAGTTGGCTATCTCCTCATCGATGAACTTTTTCTGGAGTTTTGATCTGTTCTTTCATTTGGGCTATAATTCTTTGTCTCGGTGCACCTGTTATGTTGTAAGGGGGCAAGGCCTTAGGTGTTCACCTGGGTGAGGCAACGCTCTTTGCTGTGTTTGGCTCTGTCTGTGGTGGAGGGGTCAGAGAGAAACAATGCGGTTCACTTGTTCTGCTCTAGCCCCACTTTCCAACAAACTCTCTTGCATGAGACTGGGAGTGTCTCCCGCCATGGCAACCCCAGCAGTAGTTTACAGCTAGCGAGCCACATTAAGAAACTTTGAGTCTTAAGTTTCCCATTCAGCCAGCCCCACCTGGCCCGCACAGTTTGAAGTCTTGCCACGGGTCCTCTCAGCTGGCCGGGCCTCACCCTCACGGTCCACTGCCTTGCCATACATCCTCTCTGCTTGGCTGCCCATCTCCTACTGGTCTGGGTGAATGTTTCTTTAACTCCTTGGTTGTCAGAGCTCCATGCAGTTTGATTTCCTGGCACTTCTGGTTGTTTATTGTTTTTAGATTGGTTGTTATCCTTCTTTTGGTTGTGCCAAGAAGTGAAGCATTTCTACCTACACCTCCATCTTGGCCAAACTCCGCTAATTACTTAGTTTTAATTGTCACTACAAGTTGAAAATTCTAATTATGTTGGGGAAAATATATATTTTAGTAACGTGAAGGAAACAGAATTAAAAGTAAATTCTCTGCCCTGGCTGGTGTGGCTCAGTGGATTGAGTGCCGGCCTGCGAACCGAAGGGTTGCCAGTTCAATTCCCAGTCAGGGCATATGCCTGAGTTGCAGCCCAGGTGCCCAGTTGGGGCGGGGCGGGGGGCGGGCAGTGCATGAGAGGCAACCACATATTGACTTTTCTCTCTGTTTCTCCCTATTTTCCTCTTTTTCTAAAAATAAATAAAATCTTCTTTTAAAAAAGTAAACTATTCTAATTTCTGGATGAGTTAAAAGGGCATACTAAAATGGACTAGGAAATTTGCAGAGATTGTGTAGAAGGAATAAGAAAATGAGAAAATCTTGTGTTTTCTCTACAAAAAAATGGTAATTCAATTTATGGATATTATGCCTTTATATGTTCAGTCTTCATGTGTATGCTCATAATTTATGTGACATGTGTTTGTCTGTGTATTACACATGGTATGTTTTCTGCCTCTGGATGCCATAACTAGGGTGTAATATTTTATTGGCCTAAAGAAAGTAAACACATATAAATTAAACAAGATCCTGTGGCCTGGGTAAATTATTTCATACTAAAACCGGTTTTAAGTTTAATTAATGTCTTTTAATGCTATTACCATAAAAAAAGTGTTGTTTTACAAAAAGTTTATGTTATAATTTTTTGGTTAAGCTTGTTTGACAACCTTCCCAAAGTTCAAATTTTGAGAGACTTTTTAACTGAGAAATGACTTTGGGTTATTCCAATGGGCTCCTAGAATACGTCAAGGACTTGTTCTCCCTCTTATAAAAGGGATGTTTTTTTAAACTAATTATGCCTATTTAATATGCTTAAAGTACATGGGAAACTTTGTCAAATAAAGAAATAATAAGTATGCTCTATTTGTATACATATACTGTTATTATTAAAGTTCTAGAGATTATATAAAATCTCCAAGATTCTGCAAAGTTCTGATACACTTTCACCCTTAATTGTAGTTGTTACTTTAAAATGTTGTTACAGGAAAGCAAGTTCCTTTGTCAATTGCATTATTCTCAAATCCTTAACACCATGTCATTTTAAAGTTTGTCATTTATAAACAGTCATTGTTTTACTCTGATGCATACAACAGTATATTATGTTTTTAGAGAGGTTCATGGAGAGAACTCTGACTCGTTTTGGATTGCATATTTCTGAGGATGTATTTTTGAATCATATCTTTGAACTGACTGAAGATTGCTGGAGCTCTGTAAAATAACTGGATTTATACAGGTGCTTGCAGATGATCTGGATAAGCAGAAATTGATTATGGGACATAATAAAGAGAAGATAACTGGGCTTTTATAACTTTTTGTTGAAAAATATTGCTTATTTTTAAACTTTTAATTTCCAAACATGAGAATTTTTTTTCTTAAAGCAATTTGGTAAATTATACTTTCATAAGCAATATTAAGACATTTATATTTTTCTCCCTCCTGATCCTTCAGGAATTTGGAAACTCTTAATGAGTGAATATTATTCTTTCCATGGCAATATGGTTGCATAAATCCAATAGAAATGTGATTTCTTCCTAACAGGACACATAAAGCCACTTTCCAATGGTGATGTTATTAACCATGTCTGTATTTGGAATGTCATGATTGAAAAAAACAAGCTTGAATTCTAGATGTCAACAGAAAACCTAAAGGAATTGACACTGACTTTCAAAGCCAGTAAAAGTCCCTTGGAGAAATGGCCTGGTACCTTGCTTTTCAGAAGGTTCATGGCAATCTTTCCAGGTAAAGAGCAAAGGTTGCTTTCCTGAAAGATGGCAAGGAACAAACCTCAAGACATTTTGGGGACCTCAAGAATTTGAGAAACTCACCCAGACCTGCAGGTACTTCAGGCACAGCCTCGTGGCAACTGTGTGGCTTGACTTCCCAGCACTGAGGGGACTAATTGAAATTCAATCTAGGGACAAAATTTGGACTTCCGGCCAAGATGGAGGCACAGGTAGATACACTGTGTCTCCTCACACAACCAAAAAAAGGACGACAACAAATTTAAAAACAAAAAACAAGAACTGACAGAAAATTTAAGTCCAACAACCAAGGAGTTAAAGAAGAGAAATTTATCCAGACTGGTAGGAGGAGTGGAGATGGGCAGCTGGGCGGAGAGGACTCTGGCAAGGTGGTGGCTGGAGGACCAGGGTAGGCAAGGTGGCACCTAGTGGAGCGGGTGGTCCCATATTTGCAGGCGGATAAATCCAGAGGAACAACTGGGGAACAAGGTAGACCACGCAACCCAGGGAAATAAAGTCTCAAAACTTCTGACTGAAAAAACCTGTGGGGGTTGCAGTGGTGGGAGAAACTCCCAGCCTGCCAGGAGAGTTCATTGGAGAGACCCATGGGGTCCAAGGACATACACAAAACAGCCCACCGGGGAATCAGCACCAGAAGGGCCCAATTTGCTTGTGGGTAGCTGAGGAAGTGACTAAAAGCTAGATGAGAGCCGAGCAAGCAGCACTGTTCCCTCTCAGACCCCTCCCCCACATACAGTGCCACAAAGCAGTGACTTGGGTTGCCCTGCCCTGGCAAATACCTAAGGCTCCCCCACCTACTACATAACAGGCATGCCAAGACAAAAACAATGACCCAAATGAAAGAACAGATCAAAGCTCCAGAAAAAATACAACTAAGCAATGAAGAGATAGCCAACCTATCAGATGCAGAGTTCAAAACACTGGTAATCAGGATGCTCACAGAAATGGTTGAGTATGGTCACAAAATAGAGGAAAAGTGAAGGCTGTGAAAAGTAAAATAAAGGAAAATATACAAAGAACCAATAGTGAAGGGAAGGAAATCAATGTTCTGGACCAGAAGGAAGAAATAAATATTCAACTGGAACAGAATGAAGAAACAAGAATTCAAAAGAATGAGGAGTGGCTTAGGAACATCCAGGACAACTTTAAACATTCCAACATCCGAATCATTGGGGTGCCAGAAGGAGAAGAGGAAGAGCAAGAAATTGAAAGTAATGAAGGAGAACTTCCCCAACCTGGCCAAGGAAATAGACTTCCAGGAAGTCCAGGAAGCTCAGAGAGTCCCAAAGAAGTTGGACTCAAGGAAGAACACACCAAAGCATTTCATAATTGCATTAGCAAAGATTAAAGATAAGGAGAGAATCTTAAGAGCAGCAAGAAAAAAGGAGACAGTTACCTACAAAGAGTGCCCATAAGACTATCAGTTGATTTCTCAAAAGAAACCTTACAAGCGAGAAGGGGCTGGAAAGAAGTATTCCAAGTCATGAAAGGCAAGGACCTACCTCCAAGATTACTCTATCCAGCAAAGCTATCATTTAGAATGGAAGGGCAGATAAAGTGCTTCCCAGATAAGGTCAAGTTCAAGGAGTTCATCATCACCAAGCCCTTATTATATGAGATGTTAAGGAACTTATCTAAGAGAAAAAAGAAGATCAAAACTATGAACAGTGAGCCCGACTGGTGTAGCTCAGTGGATTGAGCGCGGGCTGGGAACCAGAGGATCCCAGTTCGATTCCCAGTCGGGGCACATGCCTGGGTTGTGGGCCAGGTCCCCAGTGAGGGCCATGTGAGAGGCAACCATACATTGTTCTTTCTCCCTCACTTCTCCTCTCTCTGAAAATAAATAAATAAAATCTTTAAAAAAAAAACAAAAAAAAACCCTATGAACAGAGAAATGACAACAAACTCACAGCTATCAACAACTGAACCTAAAAAAAAAAAAAGAAGAAAATGTACTAAGCAAACAACTAGAACAGGAACAGAATCACGGAAATGGAGATCACATGGAGGGTCATCAGCGGGGATTGGGAAGGAGGAGAATGGGGGAAAAGGTACAGAGAATAAGTAGCATAAATGGTAGGTAGAAAATAGGCAGGGGGAGGTTAAGAATAGTACAGGAATAGTAGAAGCCAAAGAACTTATATGTACAACCCACAAACACGAACGAAGGGCAGGGAAGGGTATGCTGGTGGGAAGGGTTGTGCAGAGTAGAGGGGAATAAAGGGGGGGGGTGAACTGTAATAGCATAACCAATAAAATATATTTTTTTAAAAAAAGAAATTCAATCTAGGAATTCCTTGTAACTTTCCAGCAAAGTAGATTTAAGAAAGCCTATATGATCAATTGCTATTCCTGTTGTATTTATGTAAATAATCAGGCTAAACTGAAACTGGACTTAATGCACTAGATAAACTGGTTTTAATTTGGCTTTTTGAGAAAATAATGGTGATTTTAGGGGAATAATTGTGTTTCAGTCGAGTGTATAATACATAGTTATGGAATTAGACTCTAATTCAGTGAATAGCCTGGAAAATGTTATTTCTCACCTATAAACTAGACTGGATCCTGAATTTTTCTTGTTTTCTTTCCAGAGACATTTAAACTACAAATAAAGAAGATTTATCAGATTCTTACTGCTTAATTTCATCCCAGCAAAGGCTTTTTTGTATTTAGAAGTCTTCTCCTCTGACACTCTTTCAGACTCAGAAACTGGTTTATAATTTGCTGTATTCATTAACCTTTGGGTTCTTTCCATTCTCATAACTGGTTGCTTGTTTACACAGTATAAGCCTTACTTTAGAAGCCCATCTGTATCACCAACTCCTGAAATTGGACTCAGTAACTTGGCTGAATGGATCTGTCAGCACTAGATGGTTGAATTGAATATAACCATTCCATATCAAGATGATGATGCTTCAGGGATTCCAGCCTATCCATAGTTTGAAAGGATCAGCTCACAGCTTCCCTGTTATAGTCTCAGGCCCATTCCCTTGTCTCCCTTAGATCAGACAGGAAGAGACTTCCATACCTTATGCAGGCAGGATCTGGTTTCAATGTCAAAATCTTAGGGCTTGTCTGGTCCAGTAAAACAAAAGTCAAATCCTCCTTGGAACTTCTTGGTTTCTGCTTTATTCTCCTCCTCTTAGGGTATAGCTTATACTGTATTTATCGCATATGGATGTAATGTGCCAATGCTCTCACCACGCAGGGACTCCCTGTCCAGAAGAACTGATGCAAATATTGTGAGGTAGAAAAGTAATATTGTGGTGGAGTGTGGTGTAACTCAGGAGATGGTCCTTCCATGACCTCAGAGAATGGGTGACTGCCTGGCCAGCAGCTACAAGGAGAGAGGAAAACAGTCTGTATCTGGAGTCCCAGCCTTCTCAAGGCCCATGTTTATGACAACCCAGTAGCATTTTCACACACTATTGCTGCTCCCTCCCCAACTCAATTAAATAGCACCAAAGCTAGAGGTGGGCTGTAGTCTTTCTCACACTGATTTACCTCCATTGGTGCAGCCCCCTGTAATGTGAGTAATAAATGGCATGTCCATAGCATGTTTATATCTGCTGATCCTCTGGGTGGTTTTTTTCAAAATATCATGAACACAAGTGCAGTGCAGCTCCCCAGATTGGAGCTCCTGCGTTACAGTTTCTGTCTCACACCAATCACATTGATAATTCTCCCCCTTTCGTTCCCTCTCCCTTCCCTTCTCTCTAGAATCAATAAAAGAAAAAAATTTTTAAGAATCTTTATAAATCATACACAATGCAGTAAAGACAGTCTCTTCAGTAAATGGTGTTAGAAAAATTGGATACATGCAAAAAAATGAAATTAGACCACTTTCTTACAACATATACAATAATAAATTCAAAATGATTAAAGACTTAAACGTAAGACCAGAAACCACAAAACCCCTAGAAGAAAAGATAGGTAGACTTTCTGACATTTCCCTGAGTAATATTTGTTTTTGGCTATGTCTCCTTCGGCAAGGGAAACAAAAGAAAAAAATTACAAATGGGACTACATCAAACTAAAAAGGCTTGCACAGCAAAGGAAGTCATTAACAAAATGGAAAGAGAACCTACTGAATGAAAGAAGATATTCACCAATGATACATCTGATAAGGAGTTATTACCCCAAATCTATAAAGAACTCATATGACCTAACAACAAGGAGACAAATAATCCTATTAAAAAATGGACAGAAGACCTGAAGGGATATGTCTCCAAAGAGGTTAGATGGCCAACAGTCATACAAAAAGATGATCAATGTCACTAGTCATCAGAGAGATGCAAATCGAAACCACAATGAGGTATCGCTTCATACCTGTCAGACTGGATATCATCAATAAATCAACAAATAACAAGTGCTGGCGCAGAAAAAAGGGTATTCTTACGCACTCTTGGTAGGAATGCCGACTGGTATAGCCTCAAGAGTTAAAGATTTTAAGTTCTGTCATAGTTGAGAGGCTTAAGTGATTAATGCATGTGGAAAGCTGTTATCCCAGGAATTGGAATGCATGATTCCAGGTGAACAAGCAATTCAACCTTTGTGCTCCAGGGGGTCTGCAAATGATGGAGATGGTATCTGAGCCATAATGTTCCAGGGAAGAAGTACATATAAAGAATTATTGACCAACAGATAAAGAAATACTAGTGCAACTCTGATCCCACTAACCGTTTTTCCCCAAACATCTTACCTACACTTTCTTCTCCTTATAAAAAGGTTGGCTTGAGATGAAATGTTAAGATGGTTTTTGAGGGTACAAAATGCACTCTCTTCTCAAAATGCTGGCATCTGAATACAGCACCCATAAAGATTCAATCATTGTCTCTAATTATTGGTTCTGGTAGTGATGGGCAGCACAAACACTGACTTTTCCTGTTTCACAGCCACTGTTAAAAACAGTCTTCAGGTTTCTCAAAAATTAAAAATATATAATTTTCATATAACCCAGTCCCACTTCTGGGTATTTAGCCAAAGAAACCTGAAACACTAATTTGAAAGAATATATGCGTATACACCTCTATGTTCATTATAGCGTTCTTTACAATAGCCAAGATTTGAAAGTAGTCCAAGTACCCATCAGGAGACGAGTGGATAAAAAAGTTGTGCTACATTTACACAATGGAATACTACTTGGCTGTAGAAAAGAAAAAAGAAAAAATCTTACCTTTTGCAACAGCATGGATGGACCTCGAGGATATTATGCTAAGTGAAGTCAGTCAGAGAGACAAAGACAAATGCCATAATATTTTACTTATATGTGCAATCTAAACAAACAAACAAACAGATACAAACTCATAGATATAGAGAACAAACTGATGGTTGCCAGATGGGAGGGGTATTGGAAGGATGGGTGAAAAAGGTGAAGGGATTAAATAGTACAAATTGGTAATTACAAAGCAGTTACAGGGAGAATTAAGAGCCCAGACATAAAACCACATGTATATGGGTAAATCATTTTCAGCAAAGGGGTCAGAAACACACAATAGAGAAAAGAAATCCTCTTCAATAAATGGTGCTGGGAAAATGGGGAAGCCACGTGCAAAAGAATGAAACTAGATTACAGTTTGTCCTCATGTACAAAAATTAATTCAGCCCTGGCTGTTGTGACTCAGTGGATTGAGTGCGGGCCTGTGAACCAAGGAGTTGCTGGTTCAACTCCCAGTCGAGGCATGTGCCTGGGTTGCGGGCCGGGTCCCTGGTAGGGGTGTGTGTGAGAGGCAACCACTCATTGATGCTTCCCTCCCTTTCTCCTTCTCTTCCCCTCTCTCTAAAAATAAATAAATAAAATGTTTAAAAAAATTAATTCAAAGTAGATCAAAGACTTAAATATAAGATCTGAAACAATACATTACATAGAAGAAACCACAGGCACTAAACTTATGTACCTTGATTGTGAAGAACATTTGATCATGAATTTGATCCCAAAGGCAAGGGAAGTAAAGGCAAAAATAAATGAATGGGATTATATTAAACTAAAAAGCTTCTGCACAATAAAAGAAACCAACAACAAAACAAAGAGGCAACCAACTGGAGATATTTGCAAACAACAGCCTTGACAAAAGTTTGATATCCAAAATATATAAAGAACTTATAAAACTCAACACCAAACAATTCAACTGAAAAATGAGCAGAGAACTGAACAGAAACCTCTCCCAAGAAGACATACAAACAATGAATAGATATATGGAAAGATGTTCAACCTCACTAGCTATTAGGGAGACACAAATCGAAACTACTGAGTCCTGACTGGTGTGGCTCAGTGGATTGGGTGTCACCCTGCAAACCAAAAGGTCACTGGTTTGATTCTTGGTCAAGGCACATGCTTGAGTTGTGGGCCAGGTCTCTGTTTGGGGGTGTGCAAGAGGCAACCGATCATTTCTCTCACACACATTGATGTTTCTCTCCCTCCCTTCCACTCTCTCTAAAAATAAATAAATAAAATCTTTTAAAAAACTACCATGAGATGGCTATTATCAATAGGACAAGTGATAACAAGTGTTGGAGAGGTTGTGGAGAAAGCCTCACTCATTGTTGGTGGGAATGTAAACTGGTACAGTCACTGTGGAAAATAGTCTGACAGCTCCTAAAAAAATTAAGAGAGTTACCATATGACCCAGCAGTCTCTCTCCTGGGTATCTACCCAAAAAGCTCAAAAACATGTATTTGCAAAGATATGTGCACCCCTATATTCATTGCAACATTATTCACAGTGGCGAAGACATGGATACAACCAAAGAGTCCTTTGACAGAAGATGGACACAGAAGGTGCCGTGCACGTATACAATGCAATACTACTCAGCCATAAGAAATGATGAAGTACTGCCATTTGTGACAACATGGATGGACCTTGATAATATTATGCTAACTTAAATAAATCAGTCAGAAAAAGCTAAGAACCATATGAGTTCACTCATATGTAGGATATAAAACTGAAACTCATGGATGTGTACAGCAATGAGGTGGTTGCCCCAGGGACGGGGAGAGGGGATGCATGTGGAGGGGCCCTAACACATGGTGATGGAAGATGGCTTGACTTTACATGGTAGGCACATTGTGGAATATATAGATCTAGTATCACAGAAATGTACACTTGAAACCTATATGACCTAATTAACCAATGTCACCCCAATAAATGTAATAAATGTTACCCAAATAAATGTAATTTTTTAAAAGAAAAAAGTTATAGGGATGTCAAGTACAGTATAAGAAATATAGTCAGTGATACTGTAATAACTATGTGTGATGCCTAGTGGGTACCAGAGTTATCAGGGGAATCAGTTTGTAAATTATATAAATGTCTGAACACTATGCTGTACACTTTAAACTAATATAGTACTGAGTGTCAATTGTAATTGAAAATCTTTTTTAAATTTAAAAAGAAATCAAAGACAGAAAAAAAGAGAATCCTCATGATTGCTAATAACATGGAAAAATACTTATAACCATAATATAAGATTAAAATAAAAAGATCATAATTACTTTTGGATTCAAGATGTAAAACCTTTTTGGAAATA
Organism: Micronycteris hirsuta; assembly: GCA_004026765.1. Taxonomy (NCBI): domain Eukaryota; kingdom Metazoa; phylum Chordata; class Mammalia; order Chiroptera; family Phyllostomidae; genus Micronycteris; species Micronycteris hirsuta. Next base: position 30,367 of record PVJI01015386.1, on the reverse strand, counting down.
AATATATTTTTTAAATTATGGAAATTTAAAATAATTTAAATTAAAAATTGAAATATTTTGTACCTAAAATATATATCTTTAAATACTTTCATTTTTTGAGAAAGATTAAAAAATGTATGTGGGGAATTAAGCAGGAAAGAGTGAGAAAGATGTGTGTGTGACAGAGATAAAGAGAAAAAGAGACAGAGAGAGGATGAAGATCCAGCACGGCAAAGACAGAAAATCAGACCTAGGAGACAGAAAGAATAAGCTATAGGTACCAAGTTTGGGCACTAGACTTATAAATGGAACTACATTAAGGGATTGTTTGGTTATATAAGAATCAACAAAGAATAAGGGAGAAAATATTAGAAAGTAAAAGCTTATGTAAGCTTACTTGGGTAAAATAAGATCCCAGACAAAGACCTGCAGGAAGAAAGGATGAAAGAGGACAGGAATAGGAATTGGAATTGGTGGGGGGAGAAAGGGAGGGAAGACATCAAAAGAGAGGGGGCACACACACAAATCAGAATGCATCAAAAGAAAAGGAAAACCCAGAGAAAACTGCACAGAGTTAAGAAAAATACAAAGATATAAACATTAGGAAAGCAAAGCACTGAGTCCCTAGAGAGGCATCCCAGAGAGGGTGAGTGACAAAGAACAACAATGGTGCATCTGGAGCCCTGGGGAAGAGGAATATTAATCTTGTCATCTAGACTGTGTGCTCTGGGAATGTTTGATAATGCCTCATACTCATCCTATATCCTACTTAATGGTGCACTACAGAGAACAAAATCCCCAAGTTGAGGGTGAGTGTGTATGTGTGCATGTGGATGATTTTTTACTGTATGCTTATTATTCATGTTGTTTTTCTTTTTGCATGTCTCACTTACAATGAAAGGTAAGACAGTGAAGACCATCACCACTACCATCATCATCATCATCATCATGGGGATAACACAATAGTGAAAATAATAGCTATTATATGCCAGACACTGTGCTAGCTGTTTTACATACATTACTTCAATCAATCCTGAAAAAATGAAGTTAGACTCCTTAGGCCAAACATCAAAATTAATTCCTGCTGTATTAAAGAATAAAATATAAAATTAAAATAACAAGAATAAAATATAGGTGAATAATTATACTGAAAATAACACAAACTGTCCATCAGTAGGGAGTGGCTAAACAAATGATACCATATGCACCATAAAGTATCATGAAGTCACTACAATCTAGGAGGTATACCTAAGTTTATTGACCTGGAAGGATGATTGTGCTAAACCTGTAGCAATAAATGCAAGATACCAAAGATATGTGTAATATACATAGTAAAGTCTGAAAGGATATGTACCAAACCGAAACTCTCTAGGTCACCTCTAGGGGTATGCAAAAGGAGGGGCAAAAGGAAGTGGAAGCACTTTTACTTCTTTAAAGAGTGGTAGAGCTATGAATTATTTCAATTATTTGTGTTCAATATTTTCCAAAGAAAAAAAATTTTAACAAACTTTTAAAATGAAAAAAAGTATATAATAGGGGTAAAGAAGGTCTTCTAAGTACAATACTAAAGACAAAAACTATAGAGGAAATTATTTAAAATGTAAAACTTCCAACAAATGACAAACTTATAGAAAGCATTTGCAACACAGAAGAATACGATGAATACTATGGACTAGCTCACTCAACCTCCATTCCTCCATCCTTGTGTTTGTAGAGTGTGTGACACTTAAAACTACATTTCTGTGATTCCCCTGCAGCTAGGATTCTGGATGTAAATTAGGTTCTGCTAATCAAGAGCCCATCTTTCTGCTTCTGTTGCTATTAGCAACCAAGATGATGGAGACCTAAGTGTCTGGAGGCAGCTGCAGCCATCCCCAGAAATCCAGTGTCTAATTATCAACTTCAAGAATGTTGAGAGGCAGCTGTGGGCTAAGGAAAGATATACCACAGAAAAGTAAAACCACAGAAACACAAAGCCACAGAAAAGAGAGCAAAAATGGAAGGAGCATAAGGAACAATAGACATTGCTGAAAACATCATAAAGGAGATAGTGGGCGGAAATGAGAAAGATAATGAAATAAAGAATTAAGGTTTACAGAACAAGGGATAGTAACAAGACAAACATATACATTATTGACTTTCCTAAAGAGGAAAACTAAAAACAATAAATAAAGATAAAATTTTTAAAAACTATTTGAAGTAAAAGAAGACTTGCGTCTATGGACTGAAAAGGCATACACTGTCTTCTAGAAAAAAGATGAACCCAGAACAGTCACCACCAAAACATCTCTCTCTGCAGCTCAAACCTTTAATACTCTTCAGATTTCAGACCCCATCTACCACAGAGAATAATGACTTCCTTTCCAGAGCCAGGAATTCGGCTTCCAGTCACCAAACCTAACAAATGTGTTCCTGCTTCCCTCCAGGTCTTTCCTATCTTACAGCAGACAGGACGGTCCATTCCTCAGCTCCGGTCCTGGCTTCTGCTTTCTCAGAGTCTGACTCTATTGGGCACCTCAGACTCTTTCATCTTCAGCCTTGATCTCTCTACTATTTCTTAAAGCATGCTACATATTTTATCCCATTAATTTCAAGTCTATGCTTCACTGTAAGTTTGTTTAACAATCCCCTTCCTTCATTAGTTCCAGGACAAGGATCATGTCTGTCAATTTCTTGTGTTCCCAAGTCGGAGTAGAATGCCTGACAAGAGTGCTAAATACACACTGAATATAGTGAATACCCCAAAATACTTTTTCAGTGTTAAATCGCTAGGTTCAGTATCTCCTGCTTTTAACTCCCTTCTGACACTGTGGTAAGTGTCAGAAGGAACCCTCAGTGCACTTAAACCTGGGAGCCAAAAACAAAGGAAGCCTCTCCCCATTCAGCAGGACGTGATCTGGTCATTATGCATGCACTCTTATTCTTCTGGTTCTTTCTCTTTTTAAAATTCTTTTTTAAAAAGACTTTCTTTATTTACTTTTAGAGAGAGGGGAAGAGAGGGAGGAGAGGGACAGAAATACTGACATATGAGAGAGACATCAATGGGTTGCCTCTCATAGGCACCTCAACCAGCACCCCAGGCTTTGCAGGACATCCAGCCGAGCCACACCAGTCAAGGCTTTCCTCTGGCAGTTTCCCTCAACTTTAAATACTTTCTTAGTATCAAATCTCCTAGACTTTCATTCTCCCCTGTACTTAGAATCACCTTCACTATTTGCCTCTGCCTCTGGACTATAACAGTTTGTACATCTCTGCTTTTGGCTTATTTTTAGCATCTTAATGGCCACACCCAGGTAAGTGCCTGCCCACCCTGGAGCTGTCCCATGATGGTTTCTCAACAGACTCCAATCTGCATTTCTACCACCATGTCACCTGGGCCAGGCAGGGTGCACTGGCCTCCACACCAAGCACTGTCATTCCCAACCTGGAAAGTGAATTGTGGTATGAAAATCATAAAACAACAAAAGCAGACTATAGAGGGTGGGGAGTTTCTGGTTTCTGACAAACTAGTAAATTAGGGAGGGCTGCTGGCTCCTTCCCTCCAAGTCAATCCTTGAGAAATGACAGAGCCATAAAACTTAACCCCCTCCCCCAAATAATAGTTACCACCAAATTGATAGGTATATATACTTGAGAAAACTGGGTTGTTTTGAGCTGGGGATGGGGAGACAGGAAAAGGAGTGGCCCCAGCCTGGGGTGGAAGACAGCTGGGATGGCCGTGACAGGAGAAGTTAGAGGAAAATGAAGAAACCCCCCAGGTGTGGAGATTTCAGCCTGGTGCACACTGCTGGTGCAGGGGATCAGGGCACGGTCCCAGCATGGCAGAGCCACTGACTCACCTCGGTCAGTTTGAGGGCTGACTCTCCTCAGATATTTCAGTTCTTCATTTTTCTCTCCATTATGATGATCCTCATCCCTAAGGGTTATTGAACACCTACCTATCCAGTACTTAGTGGTTCTCTCTTTACTCCTTTGTCAAACCTATTGTAAGAAACGCAGATTTTTCACATTTTATTTTCTTTGCAACAAGAAAGCTTCACAACTAACCAAATCATTTTAAAACAGTGGCATATCTGTTTTATTTACACTCAATTATGATTCAAGACTCCGGGGGCTGGGGTGGCAAGCTGTGCTGAAGCATGCAACATTTCTCTATTCTTTTGTTTACATTAAATTTTCATATGCTCAGCCAGATACAGCAAAACAAAATCTTTACTGTACACACTCATGAACGCCTGTGGGTGAGCACATGTGACAGCTCTTCCAATCAACCTGCAGCTCTCTTGAGATGTCATTAGGAAACACACCGGTGCAAGGAGGGAGGAGGCCAGGTAGTTGTACGGGGGTGGGCAAAAGTAGGTTTACAGTTGCATGCAACGTTCTTTTGAGTTGATAAAACTAGCACAGTAATCATAACCTGCATGTCTTCTTCCATATGAACAACTGTAAACCTACTTTTGCAATTTGAATATTTTCAAATGGAACAATGACAGAAAGTTGTTGAGTCACTGCTTCTGCTGAAACTGAAAAAAATGGACAGCATTAAGAGTTAAAGTGGCATTGGATCTAAGGTACACTAATGTCTACAGACAGAAAAAAACATCTCTATACATACATGTTGGGCATAGTATTGGTCATCTACTAGAACATCATAACTACCTCCAAATATGTCCAATTTACTTTAAACGCTAAAGAATGAATGTCTGGTTGAACACTAACAAAACTGATTTAAATAAACCCCTCCATTTCAGCAAATCTAGAGAGGTTGTGGACAAAAGACTAGTTTACGTAATAATGCCTACTAAATAAGCTGTATTTTATGAATATACTAAAAGTTAGTATAAACAGGTAATATATAAGATTTATCTTCAGTACAATGGGCAAATAATATTGGATTTACTCAAGTACTTGAAAATATGTATTGTGTGTAGTTTTAGCTATTTTTAGTGAAATATTTAAAACTCAAAAAAATCTGAACATTATTATTAAAATTTCCCACAAAGATTTCAGCTCAGCAATCTGGTCACACAGGCTATGTTCAATCAATTTCACAAAGTACTTGGCTCCCTGCCACAGAGCAGAATGGCTCTTAGCGCACATGGTGAAGTCAGGTCCCAGATACATGCTCTCAAACTACTTCCAGGTTCTAGGAAGAATCACCCTCTAAGGCTACAGGCACAATTTACTTGCCGCCGCCAAATAGAGCGTGGAGCTTGAATGCACCAGACTAGTCACGCAATGTAATTCCGGATCCACAGAAGAGCACTAAAGGGACTGGAATAATCTTCAGCCAGAAGTGGCTGCCCTAAATTGTTTTAGTCTGCTCTCTTTTCTGCTTAACTATCTAAGGAAGGCTACTCTGTAGCTTTACATAACTTCTATCTTCATTCTTTAAGTATGACAATTTTATTCTAGTTACAATAAAAACTGAATTATGCTTTCTAATGAACACCTCATCTTCCCCAAACAGAATGCATGGCTGTTTGTGTTCCTCATCCATGCTTTTAAACATTGACAGTGTTAAGTAAAGACAAGATGCAGATTCGTTTTCATTTTTATTAAAGTGTTTGTGTTGTGTTTTCCCCAAGGAATATATTATACTTAACATTCAATACCATAAATAAAGATTAGTTTTTAAATCTTCTATTTTATTATTAAAAATGTAAACATAAAAGACAATAATAATTAATCACTCCTTATCCAACCTTGACTAAATGTATCACATACACGCACACAGAGAGTCATCCCTTCAGGTAAGTTCTTTCTTCAGAACGAGTAGCACAGATTTTATTAAAATGTGAGTCCTCCTGTGGGTAAGGACCCGGCACGAATGGCTGGAGCCCATTATAAAACAGGCCTGTGGGGCTGTGACTGAAGTCTGCCTCCTCCTGCCACAACTGCTCAAAGGCCCTGAGAGCCAGGCTCCTCTCTTTCCATTCAGCTCCCAAGGACATGGACAGTGCTAAGGCATGAAGCACATGACACACTCTGATGAACATGACATGTGAGCTGGCACACTCCAAGAAGAGGTGGGCCGGAGCAAGAGTGACCTAGCAATTCTGGATGAGTATCACTCATAGAATACTAGAGCTGGAGAGATTCTGACAAAGCTTCTGGTCATTTTACAGATGGTTTCAACCACCAAGTCTTGTACTATTGAAGAGAATATCGATACTGAATTTTAGAGAATACTCTAGTATACTTACGTATATATCTTCCTAAAACTATTTAAATTTCATTAATTTATGTTTCATCTTCAAGTATTGATAAAATCTAAGCCAACTTATTACACTGAAACTAATTCCAAGCATAATTTATAACATTTTTAGAATGTCTATTTGGTCTTAACAAAAATAACTATCCTTAAGAAATATGTAAGGGAAAAGGACGTTTTTAGGAGAATATTGGAGGGATTTACACGGGAACTTCCTAACTGCTTGCCAGTTTCTTTAAAGCTGTCAGCTCGTCTACTGACATGGCTTTTGCTTCCTTCCGATAAACTGTTCTTGAAAACCTGAGAGACAAAGTCACTTGATACAATTGGGACCTTAACACTATCAAAATAAACCGAAGTCTGAACTGAAAACTGAGGTAGTCAGTTTTTATAAGCACTTGACACTTTCTGAGTCAGAAAGGGACTCTCATCTACTATCCCCAAATCAGCTACTCCCCATCCCCCTTCCCTACCTCACCTCCCTTCTACCATGGCTGCAGTCTTCCCAGTCTCTTTCTCAGTGGGCTGATTTTGCTAACATGAAGGGCATAACCTGCCACAGAATACTGACATTTATGCCATTTCTAATTCTTCAGTTCAAAGCTGAACTCCAGCCCACTATTTCTGCATTGAAATCTCAGGCTTTAAGTCTTTTTTTAGAATATTGTCATAATCTAAGTGACTAAAGTATGCCTCTTATAATTTCTTACAAGTTCAATGCCCTTCTAAGTCTTCACTGAGTAAACTACAAAAGTCAGTGATAAGCAATTACTTTTAAGACTTGAAGAGAAAGGAAGACACCAGTACGTTTAGCTACCCTCAGAAATTCAAGATTTGTTAACATATCTTTTATCAAGTTTCATACTTGTGCAGAGAAAAACACTGGGCTACCAGATTCCAAGCTTAATAAATATATGTAGAAAAGATGTCATCTATAATATTTTCTCCAGAAAGTCATTAGTGCAAATATAATTGTATCAATAAAAAATAAAGTAAAAATATATTTCAGGTATAAAAAGCACCATGCTTAGAAACAATACTACCTAAATGGCATTACTGCACAACAGTCAAAAATATAATCAAACCTATCATTGTAAATCTCAAATGTATTCTCAATTCATAATATTTTTGGTGAAATTCTTTATACAGCTTTATAGGATGATTCATAATTACAATAAGCATAAGTTTAGATTTCTATAATTTTCTTTAAAAATATACTCTATACTCTTCTCAGACTTTGCTCCATTTAAGGTATGTATACATGACATAGGCAGAGAACAGAGCACTGACCCGACACCTTCTACCCTTAGCTTCTCTTTAGCTGAAGGTGGATATGCTAGAGACCTCCAGCTTTTCACAATGACAAATACCTTAAATTCAAAACTGCATGCTTAAATACATATTTTAAATGTATGCATTAAAAAAGGCAACTTTCCTTTATACTGGGGTTGCTGTTTGGCCCCAGTGCCAAACAGTCAGCTGGAAGTACTCCTTAGTAATTATGCTACTTGCTTGTTCGCACAATTTCTTACATGGAGTGCTCAATAACTATATGCTGAATTAAAGGGCTAACCAATGAATGAATGAGTGAATGAATGCTTGTCCAAGGGCTGTGTTTATAGTGCCACAGGACTTTATTAGCTTTAGAGAAAAACTGGGCATCATTCATCATTAAAGAATTTAATTAGTAAACTGGGGTTGGTAAGCTCTAGAGCAGAACTGCTTCTGCAGACCAGAATCTATGTGGTAACAGAAGTGTCAAAAGCAGGAGGTAAAGGACATCACCTCCTTTGAAAGCAAAGGCTATCTTCCAACTTCTGAAGATTCAGCCATGTGCTATACGGGAAAGCGGACGCTACTGGATAGGCCGCACACCAAACCCACACTTTACAATTGGTAAGCAATTCAGACGATCTTGTTTTGACTTACATTTTTCTTCTTATATATAAAATAATTTTCAGATAAAAGTTCTTCTGAAACAATTCCTAAGCCCATGTGAAGACAACTGCATATTTGTCTATACCAGAATTTCTTTTCTATCTTTGTAGAATTATAGTTGTCATAACTATTATCTGAAAAGCATACATTTATGTTTTCTTCTGTTTGCATGGCTTCAGTGTTTTCTACAGGGCACATTACTTTTCTTTCTCTGCTGCTACAGCTTTTCAAGTCATTCTTTAGATAAATGGAGAAGACCACAGGAAACTGAGCTATGAAGATCAATGAGTATGAGATACAGCTGGAAGAGGGTTACCAATACATAATGATTCAGTAGTGAACTGAACCACATAGCTAGTTTGAAAAAGGCAAGCATGGTTAAATCATAAGATTTAGTAAAACATAGTTTTAAAAAAAATTTTTAGAGCAATGAGAATAATGATTTAAGTGTACCATGTATAGTCATTAAATTCAAAATAGGTATAACAGTGATGCAGAAACCTCAATTCAATTATTTTCTCTAAGTCAAAGGACAATTTATACTTCTGGGGACAGGATCCACAACTTATAATCTTGCTGTTCTTTAAATGATTGCAGTATTGATGAACTTTTCCATCATTTTAGGTTAATGAGAATGCTGAGATATGTACTCTGAAAATTTCACCAATATCCTATTTTCAAAAGAAAATTTCAGGAAGGTTATATATCCTGAAAAATAAAGAGACTTGATGACTTGGAATTCCTTCTGCTTCTCCAAGCTAAGACTGTTGGGATGCTGATGAAGAGTGAGTGCTGTAAAGCTCTGCTTCAAGGTCTGATTGTGGTCAACACTTTCAAGCCAAAGTCAGGAACGCCACTTCTGCCATCTGCATAGACTGACACTCACCCAGATTTTGTGCTTTGTTCAGAGGAACATGACACAAAGGAACGCCTTGAGAATTCTCTTTTCCATTCCTAGTGCCATACACACAGAAGAAATCCAGCCAGCAGAGGAAATAGATTGCCTAGCAGAAGCCAGAAGGTGACCACCAGGCTAGAGGAACGGGAACAGAGATCTAGGGTTGAAAACAAAAAATTGACTTTCTATAGACATTTTTGAAATACATCATATCAATTAAATAGTGACAGATGAATACAGGTGATTATTAAAAGATGAACAAGGACCACCTTAAAGAGCAGAATCAATGACTTCCTAAAGCCCAGATGTGTAAAGTCATTTTTTTTTTGCATTTTTGGAAAAAGAACAAAGTATTTATGCTAAAAGAAAAGATGTATGCATTGTATCAAGGTTAAAAAATAGCACCCAAGAAAAGTAATAAGTATCTTCAGCTAGTATCCCAGCAAAATTAAAGATGCTACACAGGGCCCTGGGTGGGTGGTTCAGTTGGTTGGAGCATCGTCTCTACACCAAAAGGTCATGGGTTAGGATTCCCCAGCAGGGCACATATCTAGGTTGTGGATTTAATCCCAGATCAGGGCACATACAGGAGGCAACTGATTGATGCTTCTCTCTCATATCGACATATCTCTCTCTCTCTCTATCCCCCTACCCTTCCTTCTCTCTCTCTAAAATCAATAAGAACATATTCTTGGGTGAGGATTAAAAAAAAGATGCTACATAGGAAAGTAAATTAATATCTTGGCTATTCTGACATGGGAAGTAGAACTCTCTTCTGTTCTTCCTTGTCCCTTTTTTTATGGTAACCATATAATTTATCATCCCAAATCAGGACATTTTGAGGCAAGTGTTGAAATGAATTGTTAGTTCCAAGATGGTGCCACATCAGCAAACTGAAACTTAGATAAAATCCATGTGCTTGACCAGAAACTCAGAATAACCAGTCAGCCAATCACCAACCAACAAGACAACTCAGGGTTCTATACTTACTTCCTTGTTCCTTGATCTTTCAAAATAAGGTCAGAAATACAATCCTGGCCAATCAACTTAAGTCAAGTGTTTCTTCCTTTTTTCCTGCTTGCAGCCCTTTTCCCTTATGTTGCCATTTTCTGGACTCTCGAGAGTGGAGACTGCCCCCATCATGAAGTATGAAATAAAATTTGCTCAGATAAACTAAACTGTTCTCTTTGATGATTTTAACACAGGGAATGCTATTATCAATTATACCAGGACAAAAGGCACATAAACTGTCCCAGACAAACCAGGGCATATGGTCCCTGAGCTCTAAATAACTACCCATCTATCCACATTCAGGCTTACTCTGGAAATAGTAAAAGATTCTATTGGCTCTGGACACTAGGAGTGTATTTTAACCTGGCCATGAGCTCTCTCACACCTAAAACTATTTCCCAAAACAATTCTCAGAATGGAAAACATTTTTATAGCAGCCAAGAGACCAGGTCAACCTGACTTTATCTTTGGGTGAGATGTCCTTTTTAATACTTTGACCAATAAAGAACCAACCAAGTTTCAAGTCTGACTTGTTTAAAAGGTAAGGAAAATAGGGCTGGTCTTCAGCTATAGAATGTATAGGATGATAACGTCAAGGCATTGCAGCCTGTTCTTCTGAACACTATACACGGTATAAATATTTTAAAAAATTATTTCACTGCATGTAATTCAGGTAAACCATGAGGTAACTTCTACTCTTTACCAATGGAATCAGCTGGTAATTGTTAAATTTTAGAAAAATCCCACTTAGCCAAGAATAGTCCTTCTCAAAGTGTGGTCCTTGGATCAACAGTATCAGCATCACCTGGAAACTTGTTAAAAATATAAATTCTCGGTCTCTGACCCAGATTTTCTAAATCAGAAACTCTGGAGGTGAGGCTTAGCAACCTGTGTTTTAACATGATTCTGATGCCTGCAAAAGTTTGAGAAACTCTGACCTAGCACTGCACTGTCCAATATGGCAACCACTAGCTGTATGTGCTACTTAAATTTAAATTAAATAAAATGAAATAAAATTTAGTTCCTCAGTCACATTAGCCACATTTCACACATTCAACAGTCACATGTGGCTAATGACTACTGTATCAGGCAATGCAGACTACAGGACATTTCTATCGCCCCAGAATGTTCTATTAGATAAAGTTCTGGCCTAGAGCATCAGGTAGAGTGGTCTTGGCTAGAACAGGGAATGGAACCTGGAGTCTAATAACACAGGCATATCCCTTTGATCTCCTGATTCTCAGTTTGGCCTCAAAGGAAATGGAGGAGAACTAGCTGTTGTTTATCTACTGTTGGCACTAAAATTTAACAAACTATTAAAACATTAATGGCACTCAGAACATTTGTTATCCTTCAAAAATGCTGATCTTTCTGTGACAGTACTCTAAAAAGAAAAGATTCAAAGAGGGTATTTCAAAATGAATTAGAGGTGATCAGATTTGGGTTTTGATCTGAACTTCACTATTTATTAGCCATGACAGTACACGCATTACTGAATATCTTTATACCTTAGTTTTCTTGTGTATAAAATGATAACTCCTACCTCATTAGGTTTTGTGATGATCAAATGCAATGATACAGACGTAAAGCACTTGGCTAACACTCAATAAATGGAAACAAAAATAACCCCTACAATCTAAAGAGACCAAGAAGAATTTAGAAATAAATCTTTCATATTCATTATCTTAGGCAATACAGAACAACCATCTAATCACACTCTAGCATTCAGAACTAATGACCAGAGAAAAGGAAGAAAGATGAGAGTTTTACATTGCAAAGAAATCATAAATGCAAGGAAAAGCTACGTGAAGCTGAGATCAACAGTAACAAAAATCAGAAGACTCTGGGGACAGGAATATCTGTTTTACACTTCCTCTAGAATATTAGCAGTTTTAATGTTTTAAAAGTGTACTAAAAAACCTGAAAAATTTCAATTCACAAAACAGATTAGAAGGGAACTAAATGGTAATGGAAAAAATACAGTAAAGATAAAAAATAATAATAATTAAAAAAGAAAATTTTAACAAAAAAAAAACCCAGATTAGGATGATCATTTAATAAGCCTCATTGTAGGTTAATTTAATTAGTGTTTCTCATATAAGTACATTTAAAGAGTCAAATCTTATTTTTATAAGTTTTGTGGGTCAAAAAAACTGTACTGAAAAGAAAAAACTATTTACAAAAAGAAAGAGCATATGTGAAGTCTGCACACAATTCAGTAAGGGCCGAGTGTGTGCTCTATTCCCACTTTAACAGACATGGGAAGTCAGGGTATTTTAGAATTTCAACAGTGATACTTATAATGTTTAAAAAGCAATGCCTAAAGACATCTATTCTTGTAATATTTTATATATAATATAAATATGTATTTTTTATATATTATATAAAATTGTGGTAATGATTTATAGATTACAATGCTTTTTTGAGCATGCTTCCTTATAGAACTAATTAGCAGGGAAAAGAGAGATCATCCCATAGCACCATAATTTCAGAAGGGTGACTGAAAAAGAAGGAGCAGGATAAGTAGAAGTAGAGTCTAAGGTGCAAGATGGTGGAGGTGGACGGGTTGGCGTGGTTTGCAATCTCTACTTCCCACCTCCTTTCTCCAGATTCATTTATCTTTGTTATGATCCAAGGGCAGGAACAAATCATTTCCTAGCCCCTTGCCCTGGTCTGGCTTTCTCCACATTCCTACACATTCTTTTCCTATACTTCTATGATTTTTATCCCTGAACCAACTGGAGTAACTCTCTCTTTACTTCAGCTCTAACTGCTAATGGCTTAATCCTTGCCCATTTCTTGGACAATAAAATGTTGATAGTTTCTTATAGTTAACTCTGAGATTAGGCTTGAGGATGGAAACGCCATCAGAACAACTTATTTGTGGACTAGTAACCCACTAATTTTAGCCAAAGCAATTTAACAGTAACAAAATTATCCTACCTACTTCACATGAAAGCAAGAGTTAACTAAGAGTATTTAACACTACATATACTATATACCACATCAAAGGGACCTAAGATCTCACATTATTTCAAACAATTCATTGTGTCATTACTATAACTGCAAAAACTCAGCTGATTCACTGGAATACTGCACAGAAGAGTTAACATAGCAGGCCTGAGATACCCATCCAGGGTCAGATACAGTACATGAAAGCTGTCAGTGCTGTTTTGGGATTGGGGGTGTGGGCTGGACTGATTGGAAATATTGAGAAGAAACTGCCTGGGTAAGGCATACATCACAACAGTGACTGTCAGGAGGGCATAAAAGGTGGCCTGAGGATCTGTAGGTATAAGGAATCAAGATGGAGAGAGAAAAGAACACAGGGGGTTGGCAGTGTGGTTTTGGCTACTGAATGTTGGAACAGTAGTCTGATTAACGAATTCTGTGGTATTCATTAAAAAAAGAGAGAGAGGTTTAACATGGAGAGGGTGTAAAACTAAGGACTTAATACTCTGACTTTGGAAATTTGTTTTTGATTCCATTGAACCTATCTGGTACAAAGCATTCTCTCTGGCATTGAACTGATGGAAGAAGTAAAACTTACCTAGGCTTCACATTGTTACAACCTGAAATATTTCCATAGTACAGGAACAGGCTAGCTCCACACTGCCTCAGAGAGCTTTTACTAAAGGAGCAGTGGCTCCTGTGGACCTGTGTCCTTGTGCAGGAGTGTAGGTCCTCAACAAAGAATTCAGAGCACTGAACTCTGAAGACCATCAAGCTAGATCTAGGAGGCTGTAATGTCCTCTGAACATGTAGTGCTGGGGGAACAGGCTCCTCTGTGTTGAAACAGGTCAGTGCCTGGGATGTAATGTGCGTACTACAAATTGACATGCTGTGAGTGAGAGGGAATCTACTCTTAAGTACTGAGACTGGTAAAGGTAGTTGACTAAGCAGGTTAACACTAGGTTAACATAGGTGTGAAGCAAGTACTAAAATTGAGTTTCTTAGATGGCTATTAAACTATTTCTAAAGGCAATTCCAAAAGAGGATTTCCAAAAATGTATTTCAACGATGGAGTTATTTTTGAAATAACTTGATTAACAAATATTGCTCTGGTTAGGAAATTTTTTAAAAATTCACTAGGGGGAAGGAGATTTTCCCATAAAACTGAAATTAAAAGAGAAGATGCTCAACCTGTTTTAAAGCTTCCTTGAAGGGAATTTTAAACATCTTATAAGAAGAGTCTCTCTCTTTACACCAACCAGAGACTACTTACCCAGTGGCAGAGCTCGCGTCAAGTTAGTAGCTGGAGGATCTGTTTCTGGAGGACAGAGCTCACAGAAGTCCCAGCAGGATGGGCAGAGCAGGTTTCCTTCGTGAGTCCAGCCATTCATCTGAGTACTAACAAAGAGGACCTGCCCAGCCCGACTACACAAATATGAAGTATTGTGGACCCAAACCTTTAGACCTTGTGGAGAACAAGAAACCTTCAAACAGAAAAAAAAAAAAAATCAGACCAGTTGAGTATACTGACCTTCATTTGCAGGAAAAAAATTAGAATCTACTAAAAATACTGGCTATAAAACACAATTTGGGATATAAACATTTTAAAACAAACGTTTGTTTTTCAAAGTTGTTTTCTAAAAGGACTTCACGTTAACTTCAATTGTGCTACTTCACTTTAAACATTTTAAAACTTCTCTCCTAGAACTATCCGCAGAGCAAATGCATGTTTCTGAAAATGCATGTTTCTGAGAATGCATGTTTCGTGATAGCAAATTTTTACTTTACAAGTGGATGTAAAGTTTCCCAGAACTGAATCTGATAAAGGTAGTTGACTAAACTGGTAACACTAGGTTAACAGAGCTGTGATGTAAAGTACTAAAAGTGATTTTCTCAGATTGCTCTTAAACCATTTCTAAAGGCAATTTAAAAAGAGGAGCTCCAAAAATGTATTTTAACAATGGAGTCATTTTTTAAATAACTATCATCAGTTAAGTTTAAATATAATACTCATTTGGAAATTTAAGTTATAATATGCTTTTAAGAAAATAAACAACAAGCTTGTTATTTGATTCAATGAACCACATCTATTGAGCATCACCACAGCAACAGTGCAATGCAATCATCTTTTAAGTGAGAAGTGATTATTGTATTTAGTACTGAAAAGGACACCAAAGAAGTTCACAAAACAATGCCTACCCTCTAGCAGCTTTCACTGAGGAAACAAGGTAGAGATACACATTTTTTCCCCTTAAGATGTGCATAGGATTTGGATCACAGGGAGGGAGAGGGGTTGTGACCTGGAGGGTTGTGTAAGAATGTGCATGGGAGAGGAGGGCAACGATGTAGGGGTGGGAGAAGGTGAAAGAGATATGGACAGATCAAATAAGTAAACATACTGAGGACAATGAAATCCAGATTTTTCACTGTTGGAGAAAGGAGTTACAAATATAGAAAGTGAGAAAACTAAAATGAACCCTTTGGTGTTAAACTGGAATCAAAGATACTGGTGCAAACTCATGGTTATATATTTACACATGTATGAGTAGTGTATATAAAAATTACATTACGCATATATTTCCTAGCTCTGTTTATGAATAGGGCCTGGAGAATGACTATATTTCAATAGCAATAAACAATACATCTAGCACCAGACCTTAGTTTCTAAATACCGCACTCCAATGAAATAGAGTTCCTTAGAGAAACGGCGACTCTAGACAGGGGCAAAAAAAGTAAAGATGGTTCTAGAATATCTTGGGCAAGAGAGCAAGGAAATATTAAAAGAAAGATGGGGACAGGCCAAAAAACACAGGATCCAACCTGTAGGGGCTCCCTCTGGCCAAAGCTAGAGCAACTTCAGTAACAAAATAAATAATGATAGTAATGATAATACTCCCCCAATACTTACTAATTACAAAGGTCATTAATTAAAACAGAAAAAAAAACTTGTCAATGGAGAAGCCTGGTATACCAACACATCAACATCACCAGTAAAGGGACAAATCAAAAGAGTGTACCACCAGAACACGAGCATCACTTCTGTGATATTGCTGCCCAAAATACATGACCTGAATTTAATAAAATATCAGATATCTTTTCTCCTAGAAAAGAGATGGCTTATAATCTTTAAATATATCAAGGTTATGAAAGTCAATAAATGACTGAGGAACTGTTGCAGACTGAAAAACAAAGACTGAAAAACAACTACACAACATGTGATATTATTAGTCCAGATCCCACCACTACAAGGACATCAATGAGACAATTGGCAAAACTTGAATGGGGTAGAAGAATTTCATGTATCAATGTTAATTTCCCAGTATTTTTGATAGTATTATGGTTGTGTATGAAGATATCCGTGTTTATAAGAAATACACATTAAGCCCTAGCCAGTTTGGCTTAGCAGGTTGGGCAATGTCCCACAAACCTAAAGATCATTGGTTCGATTCCCAGTTGGGATACATGCTTAGGTTGTGGGTGGGGTCCAGTTGGGGGCCTGCGGGAGACAACTGATCAATGTCTCTCTCACACATTGATGTTTCTCCCCCTCTTTCTCCCTCCCTTCCCCTCTCTCTAAAAATAAATAAATAAAATCTAAAAAAAAAAAAAGAAGTACACATTAATATACAGGGTCTGGCACAAATAATGCCCCTTTTTTATTACAAAATGTACTATTACAAAATCAAATGCATGTGATTCTGTAACATAACAATATCACACTCAAGCACACTGTATGACATTTTAGGTAAAATTGTTCAAATTAAAACTATAAATTATTACACCCATATTATTATCCTACCAACCACGCTCAAGCAGGCATTACTTCTGCCAGTCCCTGTATTTGGGACTGAAAGGGCAGCATGTCAGCAATTTATACTTTAATGACTCAAAACAATTTTTTTGCCCTGGCTGGTGTGGCTCAGTGGACTGAGTACCAGCCTGCGAACCAAATGGTTCAGTTCCTGGTCACGGCACATGCCTGGGTTGCAGGTCAAGTCCCCAGTATGGCACATGCAAGAGAAAACCACACATTGATGTTTCTCTCCCTTTCTCTCTCCCTTCCCCTCTGTCTAAAAATAAATAAATAAATAATCTTTAAAATTTTTTATACCATTCTTGCAATTTCTGTCAAAATAAGGAAAACGAAAAACACAAAAGTTAATCTCTATGTGCATTATTTAAATCATACACCTTTCCCCATCATAAATAGTGGTTAGTATTAAATTAGCAAAGGTAATTGACAATACTAGCTACAGGGAAGCTGAGTAGTACAGTCAATCTTTATGGATGGTGTCTCAAATCTGCATAATCCCTTTGTGGTGGTGGTAGGGTTGATTAAACATTAAAATAGCCTGAAAAGGTCATCTTCCTATTATAGCTGCCACTGTTCTAGCTTTATGCTTTTAACCTAATATTCTCACTTATAGGAACTTATTTCAAAAATAAATTTTAAAAAAGGTAAAATATGCAATTATACTTATAAAAGCATTTCTATATAGTGAAAACTCAACATATAACAAGAAAGTGACTTTCCAAATTATGATGCAACATGCTAAAGTGATAAAGAATAGTAAATATTATTATTGGAAAAACATGAAAAGGGTGTTTTCTTCGGCATAAAAAGTACTAAGTGAAGGAAGTAAAACAAAATTATGTACTATGATTATAATAGGTCAAAACTATGTATTTAATCAATGTGTAAATCTTTAATGAAATTGATCAGAAAATGGTTGTTGGATTATAGTTGTCAGATTACAGCTAAAAAGTGTTCATTTTTAATCACCTTTTATAAGGTTTCAAAGATAATATTATATGAATAGTATGATATATAAACTACATCTCAATCAAGCTGTTACTCCAAAAATGTTAATTTTTTAAGTAACATGAAAAATAATATTTAAATTCCTGGCTACAGAAGTCCATTTAGCTTTTGCAGCTGAAATGGTACAACAAATTCTTATTTTTCACTTCTCAGGAGCATACTCTCTTCCTTCATATCCATTAGTATGATACATAATATTCATTAAATTGAATCCTAAGTTACAGAATGCCTATGTCACAGTAAGTTTTTAATAAGGTGATACACTTACTTAATACCAAATATGCAAATAAGATAATTAAGAACATAGTCATTTGCCCCCTTTGGATTTCTATTTTCAAAGGAAAAATCTCTATTATTAATCAGTAGTTGATTTATTTTTTTTAAATATATTTCATTGATTATGCTACTACAGGTGTCCCATTTTCCCCTCTTTATTACCCTCTGCCCCAAAACCCCCCTCCTTCCCTGCACATAAGTCCATGGGTCATACACATAAGTCCTTTGGCTTCTACATTTCCTATACTATTCTTAACCTCCCTCTGTCTGTTTTCTACCTACCATTTATGCTACTTATTTTCTGTACTTTTTCCTCCTCTCACTCCCCTGTTGATAACCCTCCATGCCTTATGTAAATCCCTTTAACATTTCATATAATAAAGGCTGGGTGATGATGAACTCCTTGAACGTGACCTTATCTGAGAAGCACTTTATCTGCCTTTCCATTCTAAATGAAAGTTTTGCTGGATAGAGTATTCTTGGATGTAGGTCCTTGCCTTTCATGACTTGGAATACTTCTTTCCAGTCCCTTCTTGCCTGCAAGGTCTCTTTTGAGAAATCAGCTGACAGTCTTATGGGAATTCCTTTGTAGGTGACTGTCTTCTTTTCTCTTGCTGCTTCTAAGATTCTCTCCTTATTTTTAATCTTGGGTAATGTAATTATGATGTGCCTTGGTGTGTTCTTCTTTGGGTCCAACTTCTTTGTGACTCTCTGAGCTTCCTGGAAATCTTCTTCCTTTACCAGATTGGGGAAGTTCTCCTTCATTATTTGTTCAAATAAGTTTTCAATCCCTCGATCTTTCTCTTCGCCTTCTGGTATCCCTATGACTCAGATATTGGGCCGTTTACAGATGTCCTGGAGGTTCCTAAGCCTTTCCTCATTTTTTTTTACTTCTTGTTTCTTCATTCTTTTCTGGTTGAATGTTTCTTTCTTCCTTCTGGTCCACACCATTGATTTGAGCCCCAGTTCCCTTCCCATCACTATTTGTTCCCTATACATTTCCCCTTATTTCTCTTTTCCGCCATTTTTTTTCCTCCCCTTGGTGTGCCTGTTACGTATTGTGGGAGGAGCCTTAGGTGTTCATCAGGACAGGCAACCCACGTCACTGTGTTATGACGCTACCTGTGGGGGCAGGGCCTGAGAGGGAACAATGGCGCCTGCTCCGCTCTCTGCCGGCTCTCAGTCACTTCCCCTGCTACCCATAAGCAAATTGGGCCCTTCTGTACTGATTCCCAGGTGGGTGGGCTTGTGTAGTTCTAAGTCCCTGTGGGTCTCTCCAATGAACTCTCCTGTGGGGCTGGGAGTTCCCACTGCTGCCTCAACCCCCGTAGGTGTTTTCAATTGGTGGTTTGAGGCTTTATTTCTCCTTGCTGGGCCCCTGGGCTGTGTGGTCTGCTCTGCTCCTCAACTTTTTCTCCCAGTTTACCTGCGCATGAACGCGGCACTGTCCACTCCACTGGCCTGGGACCCGCTGGGTCCTGGTCTGCCAGCTGAGGTCCTCCTGGGCCTGTTTCAGCATTGTGCACCCGGCTTCACCAACCACTGTCTCTCCTGAACCCAGCTGCGCCCTGCTTACCGGTCTGGATGAACGTGTCTTTTAACTCTTTAGTTGCTGGACTTCCATAAAGTTCGATTTTCTGTCAGTTCTGGTTGTTTTTTGTTTTTAAATTGTTGTTTTCCGACTTTTGGTTGTGTGAGGAGGCACAGTGTGTCTACCTACACTTCTATCTTGGCCGAAAGTCCAGTAGTTGATTTATTAATTCTTAGAGCTATGCTTTCCTCACAGCTTATGAAATAAACTTGTAAATTTTTTCCATTCAAAGTAATATGTATTCAAGAACAAAATTATATATTTTCCATTATTTCCTTAGGATATATGCCCAGAAGTAAAATTATTGTAAAACCTGCTGACATATCAAATATATACATATTTAAACAAATGGAGAGAGGCAATTTCTCTCAAAAAAAGACAATATTTTCACAAGACACAAACATCTAAACTAATACTGACATAAATAAATCTAAGTTAAAGTATAAATCAGTAAATTAACTATAAAAAGATAAAATGTATTAGAATATAAAAACCAAATAATCAAATAAAAATATACAATATTTGGCATGATTATTAACAATCATTTAATTTACCTGATAACATCCACTCCCCCAGTCTGGGTAACTCAGTTTCCTTTTGCATTTTCCCAAGACAAAGGCTGATTTCTGAATTAGACAGATTGAATGAGGTCCATACTTTTCAGCACCATAGTTTTTAAAACGGTCTGAAGCAAACCAGAAAAATTTTCTTAAAAATTGATCGTTGGCTCAATGAACAAAAAATTGAACTATTCCATTCTTATAATTAAAGGTTGTTTTAAAAACAAACATGTTTAATGGAAATTTTCAATTACGGAAAATCAAGAGAATGAGCTCTCCAAACTCATACTGCATTCTCAATACAGGAACTAGTGGGAGAAAATTATTATACCAGAAACAAATGATAAAACTGAGCCTAAAGTATTTAAATGAGATATACAGAGGAAATGGCACTAAGAGTCATGTTCACTAGTCATTCACTAGTCGCCTAAATAGGAGTCACCTCCCAAATGACCCAGAATAGAATGAGGACAACAATGAAAGCTTTTTGGGGGTGTAACTTTTGCGAAACTTCTTTTGTATGTTCAACTTATGCCATCCAGTTAAATCTGCCAGGTTTAAGAATAAAATTTTATAGAAATTTAAAATTTAAGTGACTTAATCTGTAATGAAGTATGGAATAAGGAAGGAGAGGTGGAAGGATCAGGTTATAAATTTTGATGACCACTGAAAGAAAAACTACTTATTGCTGTTTGGTAACATATCAGGTGTGAAGACATTTTATTTACAAAGGTAGATACTATGAGCTCTAACTATTACTGCTGAATATCCAATTGCCATATTGTTTATTCTGTTGATAACCTGATATTCTGTTAATTTATATGTATTAAAAAAGAATAAATAACAAGGCAACATCTTACTAGCCATGGATAACAATATTATTCTGGTATCTGAAGAATGTTATTTCTAAATTATATAAAATGCACATTCCTCAGGCGGGGAAAAATAGGATACCTAATGTGATGAACTAAAAAGAACTCTCCACTGGAGAATCTTGCACCAACACTAATTAACTGTATAATTTAGTGTCTTTTCATTCATCTGTGAAACTCAATATCTTCTCTATGTCTCTCATCAGGTTTTTAGAAGAACAAAATGAAATAAGTCCTGGCAGGTATGGTGCAGTGGTTGGATCATCCTCCCTTAACCAAAAGTTACAGCTTCAATCCCAGTTGGGGCACATGCCTGGGCTGTGCATCATCCCCCATCCGGACCAGGCCATGTCCAGAAAAGTACAATCCCAGTCCCAGCTGGAATCGCTGGTCTGGATGCAGGCAAAGGCAGCCAATCGATGCTTCTCTGGCATCGATGTTTCTCTCTCTCACTTCCTCTCTCTCTCCAAAAAAGCAAATGAAAAATGTCCTCAGGTGAGTATTAAAAAAAAAGAAATATAAAAATGAAAGTGCTTAGCAAATGAAAAGTGTCATGCAGATGAAAGGTATTACTAAAAAGCAGTGTGTATATACATGTGCAAGTCTATCTAATAGCTAGCAATTCTTTCTGTGGGTCATGGTTCTAAGCTCCTGTTATATTAATTCATTTAATTCTTACTACAACTCTATTAGATAGGTATTATTATCCCCTTTGTACAGAGGATGAAACTGAAGCATAGAGAAGTTAGGTTATTTACAAAAGATGGAACCACAACACAGTCTAACTCCAGGGCCCATGCTCTTAACCACTATTGCACATTGCTGATATACAACTGTAATATGTTTATAGCATTTCATTTCACTAGACTACTAACCTGGTTGATTTTCCAATATTCTACAATCTGAGCTGCGCTGATATTCACCACTTAAAAGCCAACCGAATTCCTCATTGAAAGGGCAGTAGTCAGCAATTTCTACTGCACCACCATAATAAGGCAAATCTTCTGCAGGTATTCCATTGAGTTCATCAAAGTACTACAAAAAAATTATTAGAAAGATAGGAGAGAAAGAAACATTTTGTAAAATCAAAACAAAGTCCACAGGCAATTTATAGCAACCTTCTAATGCTGAATAACACAAAGAAGATTAATATAATTTTCTTCATATATAGTACAACACAAAGATAGTAATATACTACCTCAGGGGTATGTTAAAGTTATTGTAGTTTTAGAAATAAGCAAAGTAAACTAGTTTGTTTTTTATTAGATGACAAATTTACTGTTTTTATATGATAAATTGGAAGACTTTTAAGAGTTGACAAAATATAAAACAAGTATAGAATTAACATTTTAAATAAAATTTACTGCAAGTAATTTTAGGAGACTTAATTTATACGTTGTTCTGACAAACGTGAAGACTAAAACTGAGAAAATTGAAAGAGATCACATACAATACTTTCAACACCAAAGGAACAAGGTACCAGATAAATCTTAAAGATTTCACATTTTGCACCAACTCATTGAATTATAGTACTATGTCTAGAAATATAGTTGTCATCATATGGTGTCTGAACCATTCAAAGAAAGGTCATAAACACATGTAGGAAGCTCAAAATTTAGCTGCAATCATTTTAAATTAGCTTCTTAGCTATCATTTCTGACTAAAGTATCCTTTGAAAATGACAGGCAGAGCTGAGGCTTTTTAGAGATAGCCATGGCAACAAAAAACTTAGATGCATGGAACACACCAATGATGTCAGAGGGGAGGGTGGTGATGAGATCCAGAAGAGATTGGCCAAAGAACACATATGCATATATGTATAGCCCATGGACATAGGCAAACAATGTAGTGAAGGCTGGGGTGGGGATAGGGACTGGGTAGTCAAGGGCAGAGGAGGGAAAAAGAAGGACATCTGTAATAGTGTCAACAATTTAAAAACAACTTGAAAAGTCAAATCAGAGATTCAGACTGAATATGTGGGACCATTTCCTTCACCTTTTAGATCTCTTGAGTGAAACTTTTTCTAAAGTATAACTTCCAAGCCTTCTAACTAATTGGCTTAGAGTACCTCAGTTATTTTCTTTAAAAAAAACTTTGTTTTCCAGTATGGAACTTCCTCAGAAAACTAAAAATGGAACTACCTTTTGTCCCAGCAATTCCACTACTGGGATTATACCCTAAGAGCCCTGAAATACCAATCCAAAAGAACCTATGCACACCAATGTTCATAGCAGCACAATTTACAACAGCCAAGTGCTGGAAGCAACCCAAGTGCCCATCAGCAAATGAGTGGATCAAGAAACTATGGTACATTTACACAATGGAATTCTACACAGCAGAGAGAAAGGAGGAGCTTATACCCTTTGCGACAGCATGGATGCAACTGGAGAGTATTATGCTAAGCGAAATAAGCCAGGCGGTGAGGGACAAATACCATATGGTCTCACCTTTAACTGGAACATAAGCAACAAAAGAAAAAAGCAAGCAAAGCAAAATATAACCAGAGACATTGAAATTAAGAACAATCTAACAATAGCCGGAGGGGAGAGGGGATTGTTGGGAGAAGGGTTTTCAGGAACTACTACAAAGGACACATGGACAAAACCAAGGGGGAGGGTGGAAGCAAGGGAGAGAGAGGTGAGGTTGGGTGGGGTGGGCAGGAGGGGAGGGGAGAAAATGCAGACAACTGTAATTGAAGAACAATAAAGTAATAAAGAAAAAAGAACTTTGTTTTCTGTATAAATTAGAGGAAATTAAAGATGAAGACTTTGGAAACAATTAGAAAGTTTAAACATACTTAAATAAAAAAATATTTAGATCAAAACAAATATTCTAAATATCTCTTAACTATTTCTATAAAGCATTGTCAGATATTAATTACTATCAGTTAGCACACTGGTTAAAAGAAATGGAGGAATTCCTCAGTTTTGTCTGACTTATAGAAAACAAATGAGGCCTTATAAATTGAAAAACAAGAGAATTTACTCTTCTAAGTCAAAATGGAAACTTAGTTTTAAAAAGCTGATTTTCCAAATTGTGCCTCAAACAAGTGATTACCTGGTATTCTTGAGGCAAAGGTTTTGGAAACTTCTGTAAATTACATACTGCAACTGCTCTCCGATCCTGTTTGCAAGTTAACTGCAACGGATTACTTCTGAGGGTGTCACAGTAAGGGCTCAGCATCTGCCCCCTGCATACAAGGATAAGCACAAAGATAAACTATAAAGAAAATATTACAAGTCTGTTTTTTTCCATTATAAGCTTATCTTTTCCATTATAATTTCAATGTTTTAATAACCTAAAACCAATTGCTAAATCAAGTTATAAACTTGTTTTTCAAAGGGTAAAAGGAACACAATGTAGATGTGAAAGATTAACGCAAGATGCATTATAACATTATTTCACTGCTATTAAATAAAATCCTATTTATCTCTTTCTCCATGTTTGTCAGTAAAATGAAGATTTAAAGACCTAATTTTCATTTTTGATGACAAATAATGAAAATCCAGATTCTGTTGTAAAATACAAATCTTCACAATTAACAAATGGAGTCTCAGAAACAAATTGAGATGTTGTCCCCTTTGTCCTGCAGTTACAAAGAGTGAAATATTTTCTATGCTACAATCTAGTTCAAGGAGTCTTGTTTGATAATTTGTTAAATTAAAAAATTCATAATACAATCTTGTTTTCTTGTGCAAAATGAAGGTTATGTGAATATCTTAATTGTTACAACTTGTTCTATTCTCTGTTAAATCTAATCTTGGAGGTACAATTTAGAAAAAAGGGTCTTGTAATTCTCCAAAGGTATCAGAATCTGTTGCACTGTCCTATCAAAATAGCCTTCAAACAAACCTATACCTCTGATCAGTCCAAGCTATTGATAATTATAATACAAATATACTGCCATAATAGTAATGTTATAAATGAAAAAATATAAATCCCATTAAGACTTGTCTGCCAAATTATAACAGGATCACTGATAATTTTCCTCTTCTCTCACATTCTTATTAAAGAAAAAAGTGTAGGTTAGATTTATTTTAAGGGAGATTGATACTTGCCTCATTTAACTTATCATAACTTTTTGTTATTGTCAATTAAAAATTTTTCTTGAGATAACATGTGAAAAATACTGACCAGTCTTTGGTAAACTTGAAGTAGCACAGTATTATAGGAAAGCAAAGGTATTGAAGTCATTACACAGGCTTAGTTTCACATTCCAGCTTATTTGGTGTTAACTTTCCTGAGCTTCAACTATAAGGCCCTCAGTGCCTAGCACATATAAGTTACTCAATAAATATAATTTCACCATGTATACCATTTTTATAAAATCTTCATAAAAGGCGATTTTATAACTTTCTATAATAAAGTTTCTCATGAATATGACTGGTAGTTCTTACTAAGGCACTTTCTTGATACCATGAAATGAATTTCCTTTTTCTCTAAAATAAAACAGTACATAATATTTACTTTAATTAAAAAATAAGTTATGGCTAAATAAATGAAAAAGAATAAGGACATTAAAAAATAATGATCTCAAAAATCCCAAAGTTAGAGTTGTGCAAGATTCATGGGCATTGCCCAGTAGAATTTTCTGTAATATATCTGTGCTGTCCACAGTAGCCACTAATCATATGGTGGGTACTAACACCTGAAATGTGACTAATGCAACTGAAGGCCAGAATTTTAAATTTTATTTAACTTTAATTAATTTAAATAAACATTTATATAGTCAATTGTGGCTAGTGGCACCATACTGAACAGTGCTGCTCTCAAGCTGATATTAATGTCAAAGAAACTAGGTAGAGGAGCTGGATAATTTATCATTTTTAGTTAGAACCTTATTTTGTGTGTACATAGATTCAAGTAATTCAAATAAATATGGCTCTGACTGTGCTCAGCCGTACCTTTTCCACACCAGTCACCCAACAACGGAAAAGAAGGGGTGTTGCAGCTGAACTTAAGCAAAGAAGGGTCGTGCTAAAATTTCTGTGATGACTCTAGACTTGGACAATGGTGCCAGAAGTTGGCTTCTGTCCTATAAATACTTGTGGACATTAATACTTTACAAGTAGGACATTTGAATTTTATGGCAGGGGTTAGCAAAATTCAACTTTTTGTCTGCAATCCTTGCCCACAATCTGTTTTTCTTTCCTTTGTTTCTCCCACAACCTACTTTTGTAAATAAAGTATCACTGGGACATGGCCATGTCCGTTCATTCTGTCCATGGCTGCTCTTGATGTACAAAAACAGTGCTGAGAGTTGTGACCACAAACTGAATGATCCTCAAAGCCTAAAATATTTATATTACTTTATTTAAAATATTTATTAAAATGAAATATCTGGCTCTTTATAAAAATAAGTTTGCTAATCTCTAGCTTACAGTGTCAGAGGGTAGGAGAGAATTCAGGGGACCAACAGTTTCAGTTCTGAAGAATGGAGAAGAGGGAATTTCCTTCTGTTTTGGTTTTAGGTAATCCTATTATTCGAGCCCAAATGGGAACAGACTTCCAGCTATTAAAAGAAAAAATAATATTTCTAAATTCTTGCAGCTGCAAAGTTAACTATACACGTCCTTTAACACACTGGAACAGTGGGTCCCAAATTATGCTGCACATGGAAATCACCTGGCAATCTCTTTAAAAAAAATAGTAATGCCTGGTTCCCACCTCTACACATTATGATTTAACTGGTATAGGTAGCAACATGGGCATGGAGATTTAAAAAGTCTATCCAGATAAGCCCTAGCCAGGTGATTGAACATCACCTGGCTCAGTTGGCTTAAACATCGTCCTGTACACCAAAAGGTTGTAGGTTCCATTCCCAGTCAGGGTACATACCTGGATTGCGGGTGCAATCCCTGGTCAGGGCAACCAAGTGATGTTTCTCTCTCTCGCATTGATGTCTCTCTCTATCTACCTACCCACCTTCCCCTCTCTCTAAAATCAACAAACATATCCTCAGGTGAGGATTAAAAAACATTTCTCTAGGCCCTGGCTGGTGTAGCTCAGCGGATTGAGCGTGGGCTGTGAACCAAAAAGTCACCAGTTCGATTCCCAGTCAGGGCACATGCCTGGGTTGCAGGCCAGGTCCCCAGTGGGGGCCACATGAAAGGCAACCACACATTGATGTTTCTCTCCCTCTCTGTCTCCCTCCCTTCCCCCTCTCTAAAAAAATAAATAAAAATAAATAAATAATTTTTTTTCCTCCAGATGATTCTGATGTGCAGCAAAATTTGGGAAACACTATACTAGCAGATCAAGTTGTAGCACTAGAGTTAACTAGCTGGCTCCAAAGTAGCTGCAGGTACTTTCTGCTACTGCTTATTAGCTACTCTT
Organism: Micronycteris hirsuta; assembly: GCA_004026765.1. Classification (NCBI taxonomy): domain Eukaryota; kingdom Metazoa; phylum Chordata; class Mammalia; order Chiroptera; family Phyllostomidae; genus Micronycteris; species Micronycteris hirsuta. The sequence goes on along the minus strand of PVJI01015386.1, from coordinate 2,918 downwards.
TTTACAGTGGGGTTATAACTAAGGTGTCAGACTTCTTAGTAGAAACTGTGAGTAATATAAACTGCTTTGAGACCTAACCTAGGTGAGAAATGATAAGAATAACATCTTCTATAGCAAAAGAAGTACCTGTGATTTAATGGGCAAGGTACTAAACTTGGATAGAGAAGTTCCAGTCCCAGCTATGTCCTTCATCAGCTATATGACCCTGGCCAAGTCACTTATCTCAAACTTTTTACTTATCAGTAAAACAAAGATATTAGTTTTTAAAATTATATTTCAAAAAATATATGATTTTTATGAATTATAAGCTAAACAGAAATGTTTTATATATTTATGAATTATAAGCTAAACAGAAATGTTTTACAGTTCTGGCTCTCACACCATAGATTCTTTAGTAGTATCTGATTTAAAACAAGACTGTAACTATATCACCAAGCACCACAGAGTATGAACTGTTGAGACCATATTTTAAAAATAGTGACATTGTAGGCTCCAGATAATGAGCAAAATCAGAAATAAACCGTGTTACCAAACAATCTGAGGAAATGTATTCTTACTCTTTTCTCTGCTGATCAATCCAGAATTTACAGCTCTTCCTCACAAAGTCACAGCCCATTCCTCGGCCCCAGTCTAACTTCTCAGCCATGCTATAATTAGCTTTATACCAGCTGTGGAGATAATTCAAACAAAGCACTTTTTGTTATTGTCAATTAAAAAGAGTTCCAGCATACCAATGACAGATCTCAACAATGAGAAAACCAGGACCTCAAAAAGGACTTCAGTGACCATTGCCACAGATAAGCATTACTAAGAAAGCCCTTGCTGCACAGGATCACTGGAGCAGGGACTGGGAAACTTCAGTCCTATGGTGAGGGTATTCATAGTTGAAAAAAACATGTTTCCATTGTAATTTCCAAATATAACACAAATCCAAGAATAGAAACTGACTAAGGTGTAAGACAAAGGGAATAAGGAACAAAGACAGAAAAAGAATGAGAGAAAAAAAGAGGGGAGTAAACTAAGAAATAAACAGTGAAATTATTAGTTGGCTAGCCTTTACCTAATCTGACTCAGTTGGCTCTAGCTCCTTGCTTCTCTGGCCTTGAATCTGTGCTGTTTTATCAATACACGTCCTACTTGTGATTAAACAATACGCCATTATAATAAGACAAATGAATAAAATGTGTAACACTTTTTAAATGTTCTCATTTCAGAAAAAAACTAATTGATTCAGTTTCCTGGCAAATTTAATCACAAGCTTACTTTTATTAGTTTTTCTTTTTTCTTTTTAAATTACTTTATTGTTGTTCAATTACAGTTGTCTGCATCCTCTCCCCTCACCTTCCCCCACCCTCTCCAAACAGTTTTTCTTTTTTAAATTATTTTTATTTATCAATTACAGTTGACATACAATATTATATTAGTTTTGGGTGTATACCCCAGTAACTAGACATTACATAATTTACTAGGTGATCATTGCTGATAAATCTTACCCATCTGACACCATACAGTTATTAGGATATTACTGACTATATTTCCTATGCTGTACTTTACATCTCAAGACTATTCTGTAATAACCAATTTGAATTTCTTAATCCCTTCACCTTTTTCACCAATTCCCTCAACATTCCTACCATCTGACAACCATCAAAATGTTCTCTGTATCTATTATTCTGTTTCTGTTCTGCTTGTTTTTTTTAGATTCAATTGTTGATAGACATGTATTTATTGCCATTTTAATGTACATTTTTAAAACTTTTTTTCCTTCTTAAAAAAGACCCTTTAACATTTCATGTAATACTGGTTTGGTGGGGATGACTCCTTTAGCTTTTTCTTGTCTGGGAAGCTCTTTATATTCATTTCTAAATGATAGCTTTGCCGAGTAGAGAAATCTTGGTTGTAGGTCATTGCTTTTCATCACTTTGAATATTTTTTGCCACTCCTAACTGGCCAGCAAAGTTTGTTAAGAAATTAGCTGACAGTCTTATGGGAGCTCCCTGGTACATAACTAACTGCTTTTCTCTTGCTGCCTTTATGATTCCCTCTTTGTCTTTAACCTTTGACATTTTAATTATGTGGTCTTGGTTGGTACTCTCTGTACTTCCTGGACTTGTATGTCTATTCCATTTACCAGGTTAGGGAAGGTTTCTGTCATTATTTTTTCAAATAGGTCTTCAATTTCTTGCTCTCTCTCTTCTCCTTCCGGCATGATGCAAATGTTGGTATGCTTGAAGTTGTTCCATAGGCTTCTGACATTTATCTTCATTTTTTAGATTCTTTATTTTTTCTGTTCTGATTGGGTGTTTTTTGCTTCCTTATATTCCAAATTGCTGATTTGATTCTCAGCTTTATTTACTCTACTGTTGATTTCCTATAAATTATTTTTTCTGGTTAGTGTATCCTTAATTTCTGGCTAGTTCTGTTTTACGGTTTCTATGTACTTTTACATGCTGATGAATTTCTCACTAACTTCCTTAAGTTCTCACTAAGTTACTTCAACATCCTTACAACCACTGTTTAAACTCTGTATCTAGTAGTTTGCTTGCCTCCATTTCATTCTGTTCCTTTCCTGGAGATTTCTCTAGTTCTTTCATTTGTCTCTGCATTTTGGCTGTTTCCCGATGTTTGTTTCTATGTATTAGGTAGAGCTGCTATGTCTCCTGGACTTGGTAGAGTGGCCTTGTGAAGTAGGTGTCCTTAGGTCCAGTAATGCAAACTCCCCAGTTTGCATTACTCCAAGCTGGGCACCCTAGGTGCACCCCTGGGCCAATCAGCTGTGAGGACCCACTGCAACTACAGCAGTGGAGCTGCTGTGCAGGAGTTGACTCTACAAAGCAGGACTTGCCGCAGTGGGGCTTTGGTGCTCATTGAGTTTTCCCCTTGAGTATGCTACTTGTGAAGGTGGTAGGGTTATAATC
>PVJI01015385.1:0-41305 GCA_004026765.1 Micronycteris hirsuta | reverse complement strand
TCACAGAATAGTCATCAAAGTTTTTATTATTATTATTATTATTATAAGGCCAATCTCTGATCTGTGGTTTAGGAAGATTACTCTGGCAAAAAAAAAAAAAAAAAAAAGGGTGAGATTGGAGGGAGGACTAGTTAGGAAGTTTGCTAAGACTCCGGGTTAGAGGTCATGAAATTCCTAAGTAAGATTAATAACAGAAAAATGGACCAAGGGTGTTAATGTACAAAATTCAACTGAGTAAATTTAAAGATCTAATTGGCTTTCTTAAGTGACCGTGCATCAGGTAGCACTTCATCCAGCATCTAGAAGGCAGTCCCAGGAGCTGTACACGGTGGAAAGTTTCTTCTTGTTTGTTTTCATCTTTAAAGACTTTTTCATAACAGTTAATGTAGAATATTATATTAATTTCAGGTATACAGAATAGTGATTAGATACTTATATAACTTACAAAGCAATCCCCCTGATAAGTATGGCACCCACGCAACACCAAAGTTGTTACAATATTATTGACTATATTCCCTAAACTGTACTTTATATACCTGAGACTATTTTGTAACTGCCAATATCTACTTCTTAATCCTTTCACCTTTTTCACCCAGCCCGCGAACTCCCATCCTATCTGGCTACCACAAGTTTGTTCTTTGTATCTATGAGTTTCTTTCTGTTGTGTTTTATTTTTTTAGGGGTTATTAGCAAAAGGAAAAAAAAAGGTTTAGACCAGGACCTTTTTTTAGGGGGAAGGGAACAGCAAGGATTTTACCATGAGGATCACTACTTCTTCCGGTGTGGGGGGCCTATGGAGAGGGCCCACATGACAAATTACCTCTCTGGTATAGACCAGAACATTCCAGACTGGTTGACTAAAATTACAATTCTGGTGAAGGTTTGCTATCATGGGTTTTAGCCACAGCTGATGCCATTTGGAGCCTGTGTGCGTGTGTGTGTGTGGGGGGGGGTGTTGTTGTTGTTTTTTTACCCTTTAACAAGGGTAAAACAGGAGTTAAATAATTTGGAAAGAATGTTGTCAGGTCCTAGTCATTGATGAGATGTATGACACAGAGAAGACATCATGTGGCTCTTTTATGTATTTAGCCAGAGTAACTAGGAGAACAATAGAACCATGAGCAAATGATGGGAAGCCCAACGTTGAAGCCAATGTGGTAGGCAAGACAACGAGTCTGAAAAATGTTGCCGGTGGAAGCACTGGGACAGGTGCACACATATAGAGCAGTGTGGCCCCGTGGTTTTCAAAGGTGTGATCAGAATCGCCTGGTGAGGTCCAATTCTGAACACAGAATCGAACCTCAATTGCTTGTGTGTTTGTTTAATGCAGAGATTTCTGTTAAAGTTGGAATTTTTAGATTACAGTAATTTTAAGATCACAGTAATTTAGATATATCATAATTGATTAAGCAGGGAGCACATTTTGATTTCACTCTGTGACAAACTGCCATTGATTATGATGCTATCACAAACAGACAGTAGCAGGAAAACAATGACTGGAAACCCAGCAGCAGGCATTAAAATAAACACCGTTTTCTTGGGCAACAGCTGCTTTGTGTGGCTTCGTGCCTCTTATGTCAATAGCTATTAAAAGTGGTAAGTTGTGAATAAGAATCCCAGTGCTAATTAGAGTTCTGGTGTTGAGAAAGGGCAACCATAGGTGAACACACATGAAATCATACGTGGATCTCCTTGATTTTGTGTCGATTGAATAGCCATGCTCTTGTCATTTTTTTTAAATGGTGCAGGAAAATTATTTTTCTATATGACTAAAACTTTTTAGCTTCCAGTCTGTTTTATTTGTCATTGAAATAGTTGTCTTAATAGCACACTTGGCAATAGTATTTGGTCTTTTTACAAATACAACTCTAATGTATGGCCTAAAGGTTTTCCCGTTTTCTGACCTAGCTCTACTGAATCAGAATACCCAGGGGTGAGGTCTTTCAAAGCTTCTGGCATGAGAAGTAGCTGGAAATCATTAATTGGCGCTGAGGATAAAAGTGGGTTCAGGATAAATTTCCAGAGTTTCTGGCTTAGAAGGAAGGTAGGTGTGATTCCTAGAGAAGACAGGAGGGCAGAAAGTCGGAGGAAAGCCTGTGTTTTCACATGCAGAGCAATTTTAAAAATTAGATTACTTGATACAATTCTCCAGTTGTCAGGAGGGGTCCAGAAGAGATGGGGCTAGAAGAGATGGGGGTCAGAAGAAGAGGTGTGTTGGCTCTGGAAGGGGAGGATGCTGCTCTGTTTTGTAGACAATCCAGCCCAATGTGTATCAGTGTTGTGATCTTTGTGTACAGAAGTCAAAGAGGGAGTGGGTGGAGGCTGAGGAAAAAATTGCTACTGTTCAGCTACATTGAATTAGTATTGCTAGGTGACCGATACGGGGGTCTTCTTTCACCAGAAGGGTGTGCTGTGAAAGTACAATAGAACAAACTGACAGGGAAGATCTGGGACAGGAGTGGGAAGGGTGCCCTCTGCAGGTGGTACAGGGTCACAGGGAGACTCAAACGGAAACTTAATTTTCCTGTGTTCTGCAACCAGTCCAGCACCTGACAACTTACAGGCAGTTAGAAAATATTTGTAGGATGAATAACTTAACAAATTAAGTGTGTTTAGAGTCTTTGTGCCCTGTTTCCTCCTTGAGTTTTTTTTGGGGGGAAGGGGGGTGTAGCACAGAATAAAGTTACTCTATGCACAACACAAATAATTGTTAGATAAAACCTACTTTATCGATATACTATTTTTTTAAAGATTTTATTTATTTATTTTTTAGAGAGAGGAGAAGGGAGAGAGAAAGAGCAATGTATGGTTGCCTCTCACATGGCCCTCACTGGGGACCTGGCCCGCAACCCAGGCATGCACCCCAACTGGGAATCGAACCGGGACCCTCTGGTTCCCAGCCCGCGTTCAATCCACTGAGCTACACCAGCCGGGCCCAATATATTATTTTTATTTTTAGCTTCCTGAAGGCCACAAAATTTATTAACTCAACAGTTTTAGTCAAAAGTAATTAGGATTTAAGAATTATTTGAAGGTAGTGAATATGTTTGGTGTGAACCAGGTAAACTGAGCAAAGTTACTTCCTAATTTCTGACCTTCCATGGAAGAGAAAGATAAAATTGCTGCCTATTTTCAAGTAATTTTATGATAAAACTGAACCCTAAGTTTGACATCTGATAAGTCATTTGCATTTTTATAAATATCAGTATTTGTTAAGTAAATGAATAAAGACATTTACAGTGTATAAAGTTACTTAAAAAGGAGTTTTTATTTATCAGTTATCCTCCAACTGCCTCATAAGGAAAGCAAGACCTGTGTGATTTATTCTGATTTTATAAGTAGAGAAACTGAGGCTCCATGAGGTTAAATGACTTGTTTGCTGAGGGCACAAGGCTAGTATTTTAGAGATGTAACTTGGCTGCTGGGCCTGCGACCACATGCTGACTCACTCCGGGATGCGGAGGGGAAAAGGTTCCTTCGTAAAGTTTCCACTATAACAGATTAGAGCAGTAAAAAAATATGGAAGAGCATCATGTCCTTGTTTTAAAAGTACATTTCCTGTTTTTAGCAAAATAATCTCTCAGTATGCTGCATTTGTCATGAGGACATCATATTTAAAGATTAATAACTGTCAACCTGGAATGTATTGAGAGCTGACAACAATTTATGTTCTCAATCCAAAAGGATTTTACGGTCTTTCGTCATCTCCAGATGTAGTTTCAAAATCAGGGAATGAAGTAAGTTGAATTTAACCCTCACATGAAAATAGCTAGTGTTGGGGGTCTGCCCGGCTGTCTTCTATTTAAAGATAAAGCTGCTTTTTAAATAGAAAATTGGGGGGTTTCTTAGTGCCCCAGTGATCAGCATATGTTAAAGCAAGGGGTCTTTATATTTTACTTAGAATAGTAACTTTCTGTGATACACATTGAAAGTGTGAAGACGCCTTATGAAACTTGGAGGCAATACACTTCTTTAGGAACCTAAAAATTAAATTACTCAGATATTCAGACTGGGATACCACCATGTTTTAAATCATAGCTTAAGACATTGGATAGAAATGTTGTACTAAGACAGGTTCTCAAATACTTCTAAAATTCTGAAATTAAACTTATCTCTGGGATATCCTAACCACAGCTCTGGCCAGTGTGGCTCAGTTGGTGTCACAGGCTCGACTCCTGGTCAGGACACATGCCTGGGTTGCGGGTTCAGTCCCTTGTAGAGGTGTTTACAAGAGGCAGTCAATCGATGTTTCTGTCTTGCGTGGATGTTTCTTTCCCTCTCTCTCTCCCTCCCTACCGCTCTCTCTAAAATCTTTTTTTTTTAAAAAAGATGCCCTAAACACTAAATATAAAAGGGCAACATTGTCTCAGGGAAAATTTGAAATGTTAGAAAGCTATGTAATGAGTAATTACAATAATTCCATTTAGCATAACATGATAAATGGAAAAGCATTCAATTTGAAATCCTGATCTATATAAAATAATTTGTGATATAGACCACACAATAGGACCCAAATCTACTATTTTAGTCTCATACTGTGGCAAAACTTTACTTCATATAAAACAGATGTATAGAGAAAGTATAAATGATCCACAAGAATATTTGAAATGACTACAGATGCATGGGTGTGTGTGTGTGTGTGTGTGTGTGTTAAAATCTGACCATAAGAACAATAGTTGATAAACTATCAGTATCACAATATCAATTTAAAATGTAATGTTTGTATCTAAGAATAAAATTATAATTATTTTTAGTTCTGTTTATTTATATCTGTAAATGGTATGCATGAATAACAACTGTCGGCAAGAACGTGGGGAAAAGGGAACCCTCGTGCACTACTGGGAGGAATGTAAGTTGGTGCAGTCACTATGGAAAACAGTATGGAGGTTCCTAAAAAATTAAAAATTGAACTACCATATGATCCAGCAATTCTACTTCTGGGTGTTTATCTGGAGAAAACAAAAGCACTAACTTGAAAAGATATATGCACTACCATGTTTATTGCAGCGTTATTTACCGTAGCCAAGACAGGGAAACAAACTCAGCGCCCATTGACGGATGAGTGGATAAAGAAATAGTGGCAAACACACACCAAGGCATATTACTCAGCCATAAAGAAGAGTGGCATCTTGCCATTTGCAACAACATGGACGGACCGCAAGGACATTATGCTAAGTGAACTAAGTCAGACAGAGAAAGACAGATACGTTATGATTTCACTTATATGTAGAATCTAAAAACAACAACCACCCGTCTTTACTCCCCGCCAAAAACAAAACAAAAACCCAAGCTCATAGATACAGAGAGCTGATTGGTGGTTGCCAGAGGTGGGGGTGGGGTGGGAGAAATGGGTGAAAGGGGCCAAGTGGTTAAAAAAAAAAAAGAGAGAGAGAAGTAAATATACCTGGAAAATATTAAGAATTTTGTATGTTCTACTAAAAATGAAAACTGTAAATGATGGACATGGTTAATATTTTCTACTTTCTGTCACTAAGTGGAATTTTGATTTATTTGATTAGAGGTTAGAGGTGGGCATTGGATTAGTTTGCAATGTAGGAATGGAAGACAGATGGATATTAAAATTAGTCTTCTAAAAATCAAATACCTTTTCATATTTTGTATCTGAAACTTAAATTTTTTAAATATTAAAAATTTTCATTTGCTTAAATTTTATTCAAATATTAAAGAGTATATTATTGAACATGAAGTTAGAAGTTTTAATACATTCCAAGAACATAGAAATATTTTTATATTAGAAGTTATACGCAGCCACTGATGGGAATACAAAATGGCGCAGCTGCTTTGAAAAACACTCTGGCAGCTCCTGAAAAGGTTGAATATGGAGCTACCATATCAGCCAGCAGCTCCATTCCTAGGTATATACCCAAGAGAAATGAAAAATACGCTCCCACAAATATTTATATGTGAATGTTCATAGCAGCATTATTCATAATAGCCAAAAATGGAAACACCCCAAATGTCCATGACAGGATACATGGAAAAACAAAATGGGGTGTATTTATACGAACAAATGTTACTTGGCATTAAGAATAAATGAAATACTGATGCGTGCTATAACGTGGATGAACCATGAAAACAGTACGCTAAGTGAAAGAAGTGAGCCTCAAAGGACCAAACACTATGTGATTCTATTTACATAAAATGTCCAGTACAGGACACCTATAGAGACAAGGAGGTGCATTATTGGTGGTTGTCTAAAGCTGGGAAGGGGGCGGGTTGGGGAAAAATGAGAAGTGACTGCTAATGGGCATGGGGTTTCTTTTTAGGGTTACTAAAACATCCTGAAATTGATTTTGGTGATGATTATAAGACACTGATTATATAAAAAATTATTAAATTGGTAAAAAGGGGGGAGGGCGATAGCAATAACTCCAAAACGAATCAGTTTATACAAGTAAATCATGTTTCTTTTAAAAAGATTTACACACTTGCCCAAGTAGAAGGATATTTAAATCTAGCACATTTAGAGAGGTACAAAAAATATATTGGCACTACTCCTGCTTTCCAGGATAGATATGTAAGCTCTTGTCCATGTTCTGTTCCAAAGAACTAACCTTTTAACTGAATTTGTTATAGTTCCTTTACTTCAGAGGGAAAATATCATCAGGCTTGAATAGATCTCCTTGAGTTTTTGTATCATCATATCTGCTCATCTGCAGAGGGACTGTTTGATAAGCAAATAATTACCATACACTAGTTGACTCTCTCCAGCCACACATGTGACACCATAAAACAACAGCATGCCTTTCAGGGGTTCAGTTTAGATTGCGTCCATTTTGTGTTTTCCTCTTACAGATAATCCACTCCAAATACAGAATAAAAATTGCACCACTACAACATCAAAGAAGCGGACTAAACACAGATTAATCAAAGGTATTTGGCAACCACAGTGCCAGTGGATAAAGACACAAATCTCAGTTTTGGCAGCCATGTTGTATACATTCCCATCCAGGCTGAACATTTGGACTCCTCACCAAGCTGAACACTCATGGGACTGGTAAAACTTTGGCATAAACACAGACAGTGCTGTGTGTATGAATCTCTTTGACAGCCTGATATTTATGTCTTGGAAATTAAACATGCACATATGCAAAGACAGAGTATATCAGTACCTATACCATATTTATAGACTGCTTTCTTGCTAGCACTGTACAAGTATCTGAAGAAATAAAACGCATCATGTTACCTATTTATAAAAACATGCAAAAGAAATACAGAATGTTCTTTAACCATTGTTATAATAGATCTCACCACATAAATCTCCCTTCAAGATGTTAGTCCTTGACAAAAACCCTAAAAAATCCCTAAACAAATTTAATGAAATACATAGAACACTAAGGTTTAAATTTGTTTTGTGTTTCCCTTAGGCCCCTTCTAGGAACCTAAGTCTAAGTGACCTAAAAGGGCTCAGGATTCCAGATTTCTCTTTTTCCATTCTGAGGAGCTCAAATAACAAATCATTTTGCACATGGAAGGGAGGAACTATTGATTCTTTTTCGGATTTTTTAGGTAACTGTTGCTAAGGCAACTTCTGGAACTGTTCTGAGATCCTGGAACTTTCTGCATTACCCACTGGTGTTCTGCAAGCACAGCCCTCACCGAGGTCAGGTGAGAAACAGCTACATCTCACTTTTCTTTCTCCCCAAGAAAATTTCAACCTTTTGGTCTGCATGTAGCAATCAGGGTTCTTAGCTCCCAACCAATGAAATCAGTTCTAGTTAGTTAGTAGAAAGGGGCTGGATAAGGATGTTCGGTAGCTCTCTGAACCTGCAGGAGGGCCAGAGAGAGCCTGGCTTACAGGTTGCACTGCCAAGAACCATCGAGAACTTCTTTCAGGAGTTTCCTGTACTGCCTCTTCTTATGATCTCACCTCTTTAGCCCCTTTGATTCCACAGTAACTGTTCTCACAGAAGTCAGCAAAGGCTGTTTGAGCTGAAGCTGACAGAGAGTTTGGACTTGACCTTCCTGATCTCTCATCAGCTTTGAGACTGTTGACACCGTTCTTCTCCAGATTTCTCTGGTACCAGTCCTTGCCTCCCATCTCTCCTTCTTTTGGCCTTTCTTCTCAGACCCCTTGGTAGGTTTTGTTTTCCCTACTGTTTCTCTGTTAAATGTTATTATTCCCTCAACTTTGTCCTGACCTCACCTTTTTTCTCTCTACATGCCTCCTTGAGCTTCTACATTTCTGCTTGTGATTCCAGATACCATCTAAATGACAATAACTCCCAAATCTTTATCTTCTACCTAGAGATATCGCCTAGGTGCAGGGGCTTCCAACCTGCAGCCTGCGGACTGCATGCAGCCCAGGATGGCTGTGAATGTGGCCTAAAACATTATGAGATTTTTTTGTGATTACATGTCACAATGTATTTATGTGTGGCCCAAGACAACTGCTCTTCTTCCAGTGTGGCCCAGAGACGCCAATAGTTGGACAGCGCTAGAGACTGAGACCTGTGCGTCCAACACTTTAACTCCCGTAGCCTCATGGACATCCCATAGGCATCACCAACTCTCAGAGCTGGCCTGTCTTCACATTGTGTCTTTCTCATGGAATGACACCACCACCCTCCCAGCTGACTGAGGCAGAAACAGGCCATCGCCCTTCATTCGTCTGTTTTTCTCACCTCTTATATCCAATCACTTGCAAATTTCTTCCCACTGATTTTCCACTTCAGTACAGTGTTCATGAGTCACTGTTCATCCGTGAAGCTACTACTCTAGCTCATGCAATTCCCATCTCATGTCTGCACGGCTGCCTGCTTCGTCGGCCCTCCTACCTCCATTCTTACCCCTGCCAGTACATTCTCTTCAGGATATTCTGCAGCCAAGGGGAACTTTCAATCACCCAAGTTTGGCTAATGGCTTCTTTATCTAAAATCTTCTACCTGTATCACACAGTCTCCAAGGATAAAGTCTAAGCTCATTAATATTTGAAGGTTTCTCACTGACCTTGCTTCCTGCTTGCTTTTTCAGCCTTTTCACACAGCCACGTGAATTGTCTCATTACTTTCAGCCACATATATGCAGTGACCTGAATAACTGCATGGGGGTTTGTGATATTATTATTATTGTTATTATTTACCATATGAAGAAATCCAGGAGTAGACAGTAGAGGGCTAGAAGAGAGGCTCCAAGGTATCCTCTGCCTCCCAGACTCCTCCTTATGCCCTTCTATGCAGCCACGCATAGCTCACAGCTTTCCTCCTCTGGTTACTTCATGGTTACAAAATGGCTGCTTCACCTCCAGCAATACAGCCACATTCCAGGTAGGGGATGAACGAGGAAGCAACACAGAAGAAGAGATAATACCTATATCAGAAAAACCTACTCATAGGTCACTTAACCATCTACTCAACTTCCACTTGCCAGAACTCTACTAAGTGGCCCTTCCCTCTAAGTCAAGCAGGAAAATGTAATTTTTTAATTATTGGTTCTTTTAATCTGGCTGTTTTGGCTCTTTGAACAAAATCAGAGTTCTGGTCCTAAAAAAGAAGTAAAAGCTACATTGACTGAATGAGAGCATTTTCCAGAGGAACGTCCTCTGAATTCCTGAAACATGAGGCGTTCTCCAGAAGGTTCTTTTGTCATGGTCTCTGCTACTCCCTTCACCCAGAACCATTTTTATTAACTCTTATTTGCCTGGCTAACTTCTACTTGTCCCTCAAGTCTAGCTTAAATATCACTTCTTCTGTAATGTCTTTTTTGAGCCACTCCTATTCCACCCTGCTTCAAATTCCAAACCAACCTTCCCATGTTCTCTCAGCAAGACTGGCTTTTTAAAATGTGGTATAATTTTCTCTTAATTCTCAGGCTCTCCCATGAGACTGTGCCTATTTTGCTCATGACTACATCACCATAGCACAAAGTATATGCACTCATTGTAAACTGTTGAATAAATATGAAATAAACTGAATATGATAGAAATGGAAAGGATGTATATACATTGAATATGTGACAATATATATTATATACATTCAACACAGTATGTGGAGACCCAAGAAATTAGAACATAAACACACTTGAAATATGATGTGAATCACATGGAGTGGATCAATTTTAGTTGCTATTAATATCACCCTCACCCCAGCCTCCTCATGGTACTGGCATTCATTATTCTTCCCTGGGTCACTTGCTCATTTTTCTTAGATGTGATACAGTGGGCAGTTAGGCGGACATGAGCCAAGCAGAAACCATAGTCCAGGTACAGAGGGTTAGCAGGGCAGAAATTCCCAGATGCCTAGCAATGGGAAAAACTGGGAAAACAAAGACTGTAGGGTGGGGCCTCCCCAACCCTGCCCCCGAGGGGCCTTTCCTCCCCTACCTTATCACCCTTCATGTGGTTTAGACCCCCTGACTTTTCATATCTCTGGTCATATGGTTCAGACTCTCCCCTGACTTTTCCTCCCTTTGCATACCACTAGTCATGTGGTAGACCTCCTCACAGGATGAGCAAGGGGGCCAGAGAATAGCCTCACATGACTCCCACACGAGCCCTCAGGACAATGAGGGTCTGGCCTGCATCAAATCATCTTAATAACAACACCTTGCATCTGTTGACCACAGAGACAGAATTTGGTCAAGCTAGAGATACCATCTAGGCCTCAGTTATGTTTTAGCTCCAGGCCCACAAAAGCAGCAAAACCAGACCAAGTGACACCATGGCTGACATCAGAATCAGCTCTATTGACTAATGATCCCCCTGCTCTGGCACCAACCAATCAGTAGAGACCATGACCCTGAAAGGATACACCTGGAAAGCTGATGAGTATTCTACTGAGATGCTCCCCTAAGACCTCGCCTAATACCCCACCTTTGAAAACCAGATAAAAGCTGTAAGATGAAGGACCCAGCGTGAACTCCCTCTCTCTCTAGAGCACATCTGCACCTTTTCTCCCCACTTTCTTCCCTCCAGGCGTGTATCTTTGCTTTCGTCCTCCAAAGCTCCAAGGGCCCTACTTTTACCTCCATAACTTGTTTCCTGAGCCCATGCAGCCCAGATGGCTCACTTATAGCTCTTATGGCTTTCTAAATAATTTATTTGCATTAGAGAATTATTGGCTCTGTATTCTTGCTTACCCAAACTCAAACACCCAGGTCTAACTTCCAGCATCTGGTTCTATTTCACTGCTAACGGACGTATCATTCTTAAGATGTGGATATACATAAAACAGACCAATGGCATTCAATAGAGCTAGTTATTTTGAAGAAATGAATGACTAGTATAAGAATTAAGATTAAAGTTACCAGGTAATGGGTCAAAGGAGAGATTCTAATATTTCTCTCATACACATTGGCAATGAAAGCTTTCTAATTCGAACAAAATAGTTTTATTTCTACTTTATGAAGTCTTAATCACATTCGGAAAGATCAACTTTCAAATATTACGCATCCTTTCACATTTTCCAATGCCTTAGCACTTAACAGATACTAAATAAATATACTAAATGAAATGTATACAGGGAAAGTGGCTGGATATGTCATTATCATAGTGAAATCATTCTTCATATTAGAAGAAAAATGGTGGATATTGATGAAACTTCTTGCTAAGAAATGCTTGCCTACGGATTTTCATGTTGAACTCTGCAGAAAGCTAAATAAGGCTCTTCGCATGTTTCTTAGGCCTAAGTTTTTTCTCAGTGCAGAATTCTGTAGTTCTTTGCTAATTGTTCTCTTAACACATGTAGTACATATTTAGTACAGAAATCCTCACTCTTAGCTAAACATGGGCTCAGAATATAGACAAATTATTTATGAATTAATAATGCTTTCTGAAAATTAAAGAAAAAATGAAATATAAAATAAAAATTAAATGATTCAGAAAGAGTTTCTATTTGCCAACCTCATTCTAAAGGTGCCAGCCAGCAGAGAATACGCTTTGGGAAAACAAGCTACATCTCTGAGTAAAATATACAACTTTAAATTTTCACCAATATGAATAATGTACACCATTGAATGATGACATGATTTGTGGTGAAGCATGTATATTTTCAGCAAGCTATCGTAAGATTGTGAAAATGATGGAAATAGATAAAGAATGACTTTAAGGGATGAGTGAAGTTAAAAGTCAACTTGTAAATAAACCATTATGTAAACATTCTATATAACTTCATCCAAATTTATCACATGCACTGACATAAGGAAGGTCTGTTGTTTCTTTCTGGGAAAATACTTGCTCCCAAACCTAGAGCAGTGTCTCCCTTTTCCCCTCTCTCTTACTTTATTTTCTCCCCTAGCTCTATTGAGATATAATTGACCTATAACATTGCATAAGTCTAAGGTGTGCAGCGTGTGGACTGCTACATTTATATGTTGCAAAAGGATACCACCACAGCATAGACTAATACCTCCATTCCACTGCATGATCACCGTTTCTTTTGTGTGTGTGGGGGGGTAAGAATATTTAAGATCTACTCTCTTAGTAACATTCAAGTATATACTAGAGTATTACTAGTTTAATTACCATGCTGTATATTAGACCCCCAGAACTGGTTAATCTAATAACTGGACTTTTGACCCACCTATCTCCATTTCTCCCACCCAGATCCAGGTAACCGCCACTCTGTTTCTCTGAGTTCTACCATGTTTTAAAAAAGATTTCACATACCACATAGTATTTATCTTTCTCTGTCTGAATTATTTTGCTTAGCATAATGCCCTCAAGGTAGAACCAATATGTCTTAAGAAATCTTTTTGTGCATTCTTTAGGGAGTAACCTTCATTTCATAACTTCAGTAGATTTCCTGCAAAAGATGATGAATAAAGCAGCTATTCTGATTCATATAAGGGTTACACATGCTGTTTAATATTTTTGTCTTATTTATCAAAAATTGCTTGACTAAATGTTTTAACAAAAGGTTTAGAAAAGTACTTTTGCAAAAGAGAAGTCTACATAATAGGAAATAAAGAGAAAAAAGGAAAAGAAGGAAGGATAAAGGAAAGAAAGAAGGAAGGAAAGAAGGACGGAAAGAAGAAACCTAGGCAGGAAGTGGGCTTGCCTCTGGAGAAGGTGGAGAGATGTATACCGCCCCTTTCGTTCAGGCTGAACACCGGTCATCAACAGCCCTGGCCTCCCACAAGCATGAAGCCAGATGTTCAGGGAAATTCTGAGCCTCTCAGAAGCATTGGCTAACGCTGGGGCAGAGAGGTTAGGAGCATAGGCTGCGGAGCCAAGCTACCTGTATTCACACACAGCTCAGCCAGTTTAACTAGCCTGCACTCTGGACTCTGTCAGGGAACATAACAGGTGGAGATATATACCCATCCAGGCTTTTACCTTGTGTGTTGTTATACAGGAAAATTAGAGGTGACGTGTTAATTTATACTTGGGAATGTACATTCATTTAGAAAAAGGGTTTCTTCAGATGTAATTAAGAATTTTGAGATTAGCTCATCCTGGATTAACCGGATGGGCCTTAAATCCATAGACAAGTGCCCTTATAAGAACAGCAGACACAATGAGAGAGGTCATGTGAAGAAGGAATAAGACATTTGTGGGCACAAGTCAAAGAATGCCTGGAGCCCCCAGAATCTGAAAGAGGCAAGTGAGGGTTCTTCCCTTAAGACTTCTTACGGAGCCTGGCCCTGCCGACACCTTGATTTCCGCCTTCTGGCCTCTGGAACCGAGACAGAATAAATTTCAGAGTCATCACTTGCCAGCTCAGCCACCTGCTCTTTGTTCACTTTTGTTCTTGACCGTGTTGTAGGGTAGAAAGGAAACTCCCACTAAGAGCAGAATTTGGGCTGGAAGCTGAGGGCAGGGAGGGAAGAGAATGAGCAAAAGGAGGGAAAATGAGCAGCTTCTGTGGAAAGTAGAAGATTTGGGGGAAGGTTTGCTCTGTGTTCTAAAATACTAATCCCCATTGGTTGCCTTCTCAAGAGGAACCCAAATAAACCTGGAACTACTTCCAAGGCTCTCCAGACCTGGGTCTCTGTTTCTTTAGGCTGCTTTATGCTATGCTGAGATTAGAGGAGTGGGGAGCATTTAAACCAAGTCACATTTAAAAAAAGATTTTATTTATTTATTTTTAGAGGAAGGAGAAGGGATGAAGAAAGAGACGGAAAGAAATATCGATGTGTAAGAGAAACATCGATCGGTTGCCTCTCGTACATGTCCGGACTGGGGTCGGAACCACAGCCCAAGCATGTGCCCTGACTGGGAATCCAGCCAACGACCTTTTGCTTTGCAGGATGACGCCTAACTCACTGAGCCACACCAGTCAGGGCACTAGGTCGCATTTTTATAATAAGAAAATAAGCCCTGGCTGGTGTAGCTCAGTGGATTGAGTGTGGGCTGGGAACCAAAGGGCCCCAGTTCAATTCCCAGTTGGGGCACATGCCTGGGTTGCAGGCCAGGTCCCCAGTGACAGCCATGTGAGAGGCAACCATACATTGCTGTTTCTCTCCCTTTCTTTCTCCCTCCCTTCTCCTCTCTCTAAAAATAAATAAATAAAATCTTAAAAAAAAAAGAAAAGAAAAGAAAAGTACTTTGTTTCTTTGACAAAACAAGATGAAGAGGTGTGTCTGTGCTTTTGTGTGTGCACGCATGTGTGTACACCCTGGTACTCGTGATATTTGGTATTCCGAGATGGCTGCAGATGTTCAGGGAAAGAAAAGATTGTCTCTGGGTTAAGTAGCAGTACAACAGATTATTTACGCCATTGTCTACCCCTGGATGACCACAGACACATTTTGAATTGTATCGCTTTTATTAATGCAGCGCTATCACGGTGGCGTTACTATCCACACCAAAATGCACATGTTCTCCAGCACACCTCTTCCCTCCACTGCTGGCATCACCAATTCAGGGGATCTTCTGACTCCACAGACAGGTATAGCTACCTACCTTGCAGTTTCTAATTTTTAAACGTGGTGTTTCAATAGAGCCAAGTCTGCATTTACCTGCCCACCGTTTACCATCCATAGGGAAGTGGATTCAATCCATAGACAAATGGATGACCAAATGTGCTTTCAAAAAGCACATGCAGAGCGGTGCCTATGTTCAACCCACTGAATGAAAAAATACAACAGCTCCACCCACTTTATATTCCATAGCAATTACAGTTTCTGTTTCTCATATTTCATCAGTTCTTTTGGAACAATCTATCAAAAGAAATGAAAGGACAGATATGAATACCGCAGGGTCTCCTCACAGGCAAAAGGCAGGGAGCAGCGCTGAGCTAGAGAAATCCAGCAGGTGAGTCTCAGAACCGCCTCGCCTCACAATCACTCCTTCCGTGCACCAGGCCCCTCCGAGACGGTGGAGACAACTGGCCTGACCTCAGTTGCCTGCCTTCCCTGCTTCTTCTTCTCCTTGGAAATCAATCTGCCATGAGCTGCATCATGTCTACCAGAAACCTGAAGCATGGCATGAAACTGTTTTCTAGAAGATATCGTGATACTGAGGACTCCACATTCAGCTGCTGTTGCCAGTTCATTGGAAAAGGAAATGGATCAGCAGAATTTCAACCTTCAGAGGATCTTTGGCAGGTCATGTTTCAAGAAAACTTGTCCACATTCATCTCTTCCTCTGACTATCATAAGGAGGTCAGGCCCACTCCCTGTCATTTTCACTCCATCCCAGCTAGTCCCCTGGAAACGATCTGACAAAACACAGTCCAGCTCTAGATCTGCCAAAGGCTAATGCCAACGTCAGGTAATTAGGAAAACAGCTCGTTCTTGTTTACTTGTTTACCTAGGAGTTGGAATTAGCCAGAATGATTTGTATAACATCCACATTAATCTTAATTAATGAATTATTAGAGTCTTAGACTGAGTCAATAAATTTGCAGAAATAAGACTTTAATTCACTATTGTTTGCAATCAGTGCAGAAATCATGGAAAAGCATTTTATGATCAAGCATTTTAAATAAAGATGTTGTTTTATTATAACATTAAAAATAATCCCTCTAAGTAAGATGGACTTTTTCATGTTAACTAAATTAAAAGACCCAATTTTCATAGGAAACAGAAAACAAAATGACTACTGAATTCTTATTCTTGTAAAAGGCAAAAGACTTATACTGAAGAGAAGAAAAGATCTGAAGAGAAACCAGAGTATGAATTCTTATTCTTGAATTAGAAAAAAAAAGTATATCGGAAATCTTTATTCTGAAGAGGCAGAGACCCGGTAAAACACATGCAACTATCAGTCAATTACATACTGGAAATAACACCTTAGTGGGGGACTGGTGTTGTCAAGTAACAGTAGGTTGCTTTTCATATCACCAGAAAAGAGAGAACCATGAGTCACAATCACAAGGGAAAACAATACCTTTGGTTTGTCTTCCAGTGATTGCATTATACAAGGAAATTGCTAATCAGTATCTTTGCCAATGCACAAAAGAAATTTATCCCTTAAGGATTCAGTATATCCTCTGATGCACTTTTGTATGCATGTCTGTTGGGCATGTATCATAAAGTGGGTTTTCTGGGTCATGAGGCATGTGTATGTTCATTTCAATAGAAAGTAAAAGTTTTTTAAACCAATATGTCATTTTATGCTTTTGCCAGCCGTGGATGAAAGTTCCAGTGGCGCCACATCCTCACCCGTTTTTTTACCTGGCATTGCCGAGTAAAATATTTATTAGCTATTCCCTCATGAATACTTAGGTTGAGCCATGTTTTATAGGCTTAATGGCTTTTTTTAAATATCATTCTTTGGGAAGTGCATTTATAAGACTTTTTATTCTCTCTCTCGGGTTGTTTCCTACCCAGGGACAACAGCCAACTGGAATGAATGGTCATTCTACATACGCTGGGCACACATAGGCTTTGAGATTCAAACCCAGTGCAAATGCATTAGGCTTAAAGTAACTATTAGGCTTTTAAAAATTTTTAATTCAAAGTAAGTCTCAACTTATTTATTTTGCTAGAAGGGCTGGTTTCTCTGTGTAACAATATACGTTTATAACGCTTAGTTTTGGAAAATGGCTGGCATGCACAACTGAGTGATAAGCCAGGTGCACAGATGCTCAATGTTTAAGTCTATAGTGGGACCCTAGACATTGCTGGAGCTCAAACATCACACAAATGCAAGGTGATAGCAACTCTTTTCCCCAGGACTGTTAGGAATGAGTGGTGTAAAAATTATTGGAGGAGGTGATCAGCTTGAATAGATGATCTTATCGATGATCTCTAACTGGCTCTCCGAGGCTGGGCCCTGGTGCACTGAGGAGACTATGCACTTTTCGGGTCAGAGAGGAGAAGTGAGACTGCTCTCTGCTAATAGATCTGGGTCCTTCACTTTCCTTTGCCCTTCATCAAATATCAGAAAAATATGCTACAGTATCAGTTTGAAGGGATGTCAACACCAGCTTGCTTGGCAACAAATATACCCCTCTCTCTTCTGTAAGTACCCCATCTAATTAATGTCTTTGATTTTAGATTAATGCATATTTGATAAACATGTAATGTTTCAGGTATATTTTTTCTTTGCAAAAATAATATTTTGGTATAGATTAAAAAAAGTTTTGACCAATTTACAGTATATTTGTTTCCAAGTTTTCCTATACTCTGACAACCAGTAACATTTTTTGATATTTTATAATTTGCCAATTTAGTAGATAGACAAAAAAATGATTCTTACGTTTTAGTTTGGATTAATTAAATTATGAGTGTCAAGGAATATCTTTTCAACATTTATTGGTCATTTTCACTCTTTTCTGTGAACTGTCTCTTCATGTCCCTTGACAATTTTTCTATTGGGCTGTCGACTATTGATTTGTAGTTCCTTTTCAGTAAAACAAATTAGTATTTGTGCGACTGTAACATTGGTTATATGTATTACACATTAATTTCTAAGTTTCTTGTTGCTTTTTGATACATATATGTCTTCCATTTTCATGTAATTAATTGTATCATGTTTTTCTTTCATGCCTTCTGAGTGCATATGTTTTTGCTATGATGTATTCAGAAATTATGTAGCTGTATTTTATTCTCTCTCCTTTGGGTGCAGATTAAAACATTCTGCAACACAACTGAATAAACATTTTAGGCTCTCATAACATTCTTTCTTATTATCTTGTCACCCATCTCGTCTTTCAGATTGCATTCAATACGTATTAACTGAGGTCCTACTACATACCTAGAAATTGGAGATGAGAAATGCCTGTAGATAAACTACAAAGACAGAGTCAAATACAATGTACAGTAGCCAACTAACCTTGCTCTTTACTAATTTTGTGAGAAAGTCCTCCTTAACCATTTCTTCTAATAGCCTTAAACAAGTATAATTTTAAACTTGCTTCATAACATACTTACAATGTCTTTTATTATTTTGCGCTCCATTATTATCCCCAGAAATAGTTAAATGACTTCTTATATCATTCTTTTGAATGCTGGAGAAATGCTATCTTTCTTAGTGAACAAGTTAAGCTGCTGTAGCAAAAAGATTCCTTTTTAGGTAAATATCCTATTAGGTAAACGTCAGTACTGACTCAGGTGGTCATAATCAGCGCCAAGTGATTCTGAGAACTTTCATTTCCACTTGGACGACCACAAATTTGGTAAAACGGTAGTGGGTTCTATGACTCGAAGGAATTTAGGGATGTCAAGTTACTAGGGGAGAGTTAGCAGCTTCTACCATAAACAAATTGTATGATACCTCAATTATCTCTTCTTTCTTTCAAGAAGGACATACCTCTTTTCCAAGGGTGAACAGTGGAGCATCTAATTCAATTTAGCTCAAAATCCAGAATCTCTCTACATGATGCAAAGTTCTTTCCATGAGTCCTGACGAGACTCTATCTAGTTCTGTGACCAACAAACTAGCAGATGATTTCATGCCACTTCCCTTAGTCCCCATGTTCCCTCACACAAGCACACAAATACACTAATATACAGTGGTGGAATAGAACCAGGAAAACTGTAATAAAATTTGTACTTGGGAAGGAGAAGAATGGGAAGCACACAGCACCACTTGTAGAGAGCAAAGCTGAAACCTTGCTGGGCAGAAATTGCAAAGATTCCCCTTACCAGCAATGGAGTGAGTTTCTTGATGAAATCCTGCCTCTGCTTTCTGGAAAACTCCCTTGTTGCCTTGTGTTTTTGGTTTCCTGGCTTTGTCCTTTGGGAAATTCTTCTCTGTCCATGATCCCCTGAGACACATCTACTATGCACGTCAGGGACCATCACTTCATTCCTGCTTTAGATGGGATGATAGACAAGTTATAAGGTTTGAGCTGAAAGCAGCACACATTTCCCAACTCTCTGCTACTGCTGGGTTAGGATCTCAGCAGGTGCCTTATGGTCAAACAACCACACACTTATGTACACCAGACTTCTGAGATTTTTAGGAATACAATTTGCTCAAAAACCTAGTTGGTTCTTTGTCTTTTGGCTTTAGGTAGTTGTGGTAGTTGAAACAAACCACAGCCAGAAGCTTTATCTGGATGTAAATGACAATGTTATCAGCCTTCTCTCCCTAGAACTAGAAAACAACACCCTTACTCTGATTGTGGATTGGCTCACACGCCTGACTAGGAGGACTTGAGGGAAGGCTCTTGAGCAACTGTCCCAAGAGACAACTTTATCTACTCTCATTTTGTTTACAGAAAACAGTTGGCTTTTCCAGTTACTAATCCTTAGTCAATTTAGATTAAAGGCCTCCTACTGAGAACAGAGCAGAGTTTTATCTCCTTTCATCTCTGCTTTGAACTGATCCATTCTTGTCTGACTCCATCTCTCTCACAGGGTGTTGCTAAAAGCTGCCAGGGACAGCGAGTATACGTTCATATTCTGAGTTTCCCTAACCATTTTCTAGAAGGAACAGGCTGGGTCTGTTTTGCCTTCTTGGTTACCACTGGTAACGGTTTTATTTGAATGTTTTACCATAGAAAGGATGGTTGGCTCCCCCACCCACAGTATCTATTTACTCTTCACATTAACCACAGGGCCACATATGTTAGAACATTTTTGTGTAAAACTCCACTTCTGATAACCAGTTTTTATATTAATTAGGGTACAGGCTGAACTGCTCTAAAAAGAGACTCCAAAATACAGAGGGTCAAATAAGATGGAAAGTTCTTTCTTCTTCTCTGTCAGTCGTGAAATAAACAAATCCAGCCATGCTAGGGAAGCTCCGCCAGCTGCTGCTACATGAGGCTTCCTTCTCGGGGCCCAAGGTGGCTATGGAGCAATCATCACGTCTTAGCCAGGAGAAAAGGGAACAGAAAAGGGAAGGACTAAGCGTTTCCTTTTAAAAGAAGAGACTAGATACCTGTCCTTATAACTCAAAGACCTTTTGCCAGAATTCAGTCAGATGACCACACCTTGCCGCCAGGGACACAGAATGTGACCTACTAAGTCACACAGGTGGGTTTCTATTACAGTACTAAAAGGAAAACGGAAAGAATGGAAAATAGATGTTACCTTAATATGATTGTTCTTCCCTCGCTTGTTTGGTCTTTTTTTTTGGACATTACTTTGAGGAAAATAGCATGCATATTTAGAAACAATATTTTAGCTCCCAAATTACATATAAAAATTACATATTTCCAAGCTAGGTTTCATATCTTTGGAATATTCAAATCCTTTACTAGTGCCAAGTCACTAATCAATTAAAATATTTTTGAATTTGCAATGCATTCTGCTTTTTTAAAATTGTTCTTAGCCCTGCAGTTTTTTTCAGAGCTAGAGAGAATACCTCTTTAAACTTCTACATTGTACTTTCTCAAATGTTCAATAAAATCAAAATTTACTGATGTGTTTGATAGTAGGAGACTGTATGTGCTAAAGTAAAAGGTGAGTACATAAAATGGTTAATATTCTTATAAAAGGGGCTTTTTTTTTCTTCTAAAAAGAATTTTCCCTACCTACTGCATAGGTGTTGCTCATTTCATTTTTTACTTCTTACTTCTGCATACATAACAAATCTCTTTGCGCACAAAGTACTCCAAGCCAGTAATAGTTTCTTGCACTCAGTTTTCTCTACCCTCACCACCATTATGGTCTTATTTATTCTACTCAATCCTTGGGCTTCTCCCAATATCCCTATTTCTTCCCCCCACCCAAGATTTCAATTAGGCTTATAACTTCCTTCTTCAGCATATCCATTGCTGACATATCTGTTTATTTTGGTTTTGTTCAGACAGTCTTTGTCTTCAAAATCTGTCCATCCTGAGCTCTTCCACGCTCTCCTCCTTCTCTTTTCATTTGATGTAACCTGGGTTGGCTGCTCAGCCATCTCCTGCTGATGGCCAGCAGCTGTGCTGGGTTTTTCTAAGAGCCCACACTAACTGGTGAAGACCATGTAACACTTGGATTGTAAGGTGAGTAGGCAGGCAAATACTTTCTTAACCAATAGAGGAAACTGAAGTTGAAAAGTAATGAAGTGATTTACCTAATATACCTGGCCCAATCAGTACTGGTAGAGCCAGGATTTTTCCAAAGGTCTTTTAATCTAAGGACCTATCAAGACACCAGACAAGGCCCTGGCTGAGTAGCTCAGTTGGTTAGAGCATCGTCCTGCTAAGCTAAGGTTTGATCCCCTGTCAGGGCACATTCAAGAATCAACCAAAGAATGCATAAATAAGTGGAACAATAAATCGATGTCTCTCTCTCTCTCCCCACCACCTTCCTCTCTCTCTCTCTCTAAAATTAATTTAAAAAAATTTAAAGACTCCACACAGTGTTCTTTAGTCTTGCACTATTATTGAACCAACCACAGTGCTTCAGACTAAGTGAAGGAAGTTTGACAGCATCAGTAATCTGTCCCTTATATTTGGCTCTTAGGTTTCACTATGGAGATGCCTGGAAGGGGTTCTGATTCTGCCGAGATTGAATAGATGACTTTCTGGGGGCGGGGGGGGAACATGCCTAGAGAATTAAAGAAAATTACACCCTTTCTTTTTTGGTCTCACTTAATGATTATCCTAAAAGCCAACAAGTACAAAGTACATTTTTAAATAACCCATAGAGCTAGAAATTTTAGAATCATAGAGTATTTCCACAAACTACAGGGTACCTGGAATCATTGTAAGAAAATAGAACACAATTTTCATACTTTTTATTAGCTCTTTTTTATTAAAATTGGGTATTCATTATTCTGTGGCTATTTTTGCCTACACGTTTTTCTGAGCTAGTGCCAGTTCAGGTGCGGGAATGTGGAAAAATTTGCTCCTATGTATTATCTATGAAATTCCTTGAGGAATATACTGTGTCTGGCAGTGACCTCCTCTCTTAAGGAATATCATCATGGAATCATAAAGAAGGGGTTATATGGATTCCACAAGGACAGTTGGTCATTATGCAAATTCTCTGCTTTCAGTCACTGGTGACCTCTTGGGGCCAGAAACATTATGACAAAAGAATAAAATGCAGACTCAAATGAGCAGAAGATTCAAGGATTATAAAAAAAGATGTTATCTCTGGTGCCCTCGATAAAAGTTCCTGTAAAATAATACTTGGCCTTATAAAATATGACCTTTTTAGAAGCACTTTTATATTCAGAAGTCAAAAATGTCACATGATGCTTCTTTTCATTCAAACCTGGGTTGAATATTATGCACCATTAGAAGCCTGCTGCCTAACCTCACTGATAACCCGCTGAGAATATTATCAATCTAGCAATGTCCCTGCTGGATCTTCAAATACATAAAATTCACAGGTACCCTGTGGCTGAGAACACAAAAATGCTACTCTCAAAAACCAAAGCTCTGAATTATTTTATTAAATTCGATTTTTAGTGTCCTTTCTGGATGGCTTGGTTGGTTGGAGTGTCATCCTGGACACCAAAAGGTTGAGGGTTTGGTCCTGGGTCAGGGGGAATACTAGGTTGCAGTCTCAATCCTTAATCAGGGGGTGTGATGGGGGCAATCTATTTCTCTGTCTCCTCCCCCACCCCATCTCTCTAAAAATCAATAAACATATCCTCTGATGAGGATTAAAAAATATTAGTTGCTCAGAATATTTCAGTTTTGGTTAAGTTCAAATGAGACAGCCTCTCTACTCCCTTGTCTTCTTAACTGTCCACCTATACTTCTGCTTTTCAAGTAGTGTTACTGTATTTGTGCAGAGAGTAACTGTCTTATGTGAGCCCAGCATGAGGAATTTCTTTCTGCCTCTGTTAGAGTGTCAGGTTAGACAAGATCGGCAATTTTGCAAAGATTAGGAAAGAGATGAAGTGCCGACTAGATTTCTCCCCAGTTACAATTATATTTATTTTTTTTATTTTAAAAATGAGGGCCCGGCTGGTGTAGCTCAGTGGATTGAGCGCGGGCTGGGAACCAGAGGGTCCCGGTTTGATTCCCAGTTGGGGCACATGCCTGGGTTGCGGGCCAGGTCCCCAATGAGGGCCATGTGAGAGGCAACCATACATTGCTCTTTCTCCCTCCCTTCTCCTCTCTCTGAAAATAAATAAATAAAATCTTTAAAAAAAAAATGAGGGTCTAGACTGAAGGTGGAATTGATAAAAGAGAATGGGGAAGTGTATTTGTTCCTCAGGTTATCAGTTTTACCCAATATGCCAGCCAACTAGAGTACTGGTTTCAACCAGGGCAGTAAATGGAATAATAGCCCCTCCGACCATAACCTGTCTGGATCCTGTGAATATATTACCTTACAGGGCAAAGGGGCATTGTAGAGGTGATTGCATTAAGGGTCTCGAGATGGGGAGGTTATCCAGGATCATCCAGGTGGGCCTAATGTAAGGACAAGCATCCTTATAAGGGAAGGAGGCAGGCAGGAAAGTCAGAGTCAGACAAGGAGCTATTTCTGATGGTCACACAGCAGCTCCGATAGGGAAAGAGATTCCTGCAGATGCTTCACAACTAGCTTTAAAGATGGGAGAAGTGGCCACAAGCCAAGGAATTTAGAAGGCTACTAGGAGCTGGAAAAGGCTGGAAAGGGCTTCTGCCCCTCGAGCCTCCAGAAGGAAAGCAAGCAACCTGGCTGACCCATTTGAGACTTCTGAGCTCCAGAACTAACAGACAAGATGTTTATTTGGTTTTAAGCCACTAAATTTGGAAAAATTTGTTATAGCAGCAATAAGAGATGAATATACTAAGATTCAACAATATCAATTTTAAATATAGGCTATCAAAATTATAGTGTTAAAATTTTTTTAAATGTTACCTTATACACATACCTGTACCTATGTATTTTATATCTGTTAAATAATTAGATTTTATGTATAGAGTTTCCATTTTATGATGATAAGAATATGGCAATTTTAGTTTATTAATTCGGAGATCTTATATGTTTTTTTTTGTGAAACATTGCATAAAAAAATGAAGCAGTTCCCTTATCATGTGGTATTATATTAGTTTGTTCTTTAAAAAATTTCTCTGTAGTAATGCACGGCTTTATTTCCTTTTTGAAATGTAGTTACCATAGGTTAGGGATTCTCAGCCTTGGCCCTGTTAATACTTGGGACGAGATAATCCTTTGCTGTTAGGAGCCGTCCTGTGCACTGTGGGATATGGAGCAGCATCCCTGGGTTCTACCCACCAGCTACCAGTAACACTAAATATCCCCCAGCTGAGACAACAAAACATGTCACCAGACATTGTTGTCAAATGTCCCCTGAGGAACAAAATTGGCCTGGCTAAAAATCACTACTTTAGGTAATGCACAGTTTGGTGATCAATACCCCATAAGCACCCACTAGAATATTCACAAGAATAGTTATATTAGGAAGCGATCAGGAAGGCGCATGTGGTTGTTTCCTTATACTTCGCATGCTTATGGCAGAAGAGGGCCAGCAACCTCCATAAAGCATTCTCTCAGGGGCTCCCTCCGTTCTTCTCTTGCCTCACTGGGACTTCTTCCTCATCCTCTTCTCTGGGTTCTCTCGCCTCCCACACCCACACAGGCCAAGACAGCCCATTCCCCTCCCATTGGCTTCAGACACAGAACATATCAGAATCCAGTCCCTCTTCACCACCACCACCAGCTCTGCCTGGATATAATCAAAGCCTCCTCACAGGCCTCTCCTTCCAGGCCTGCCACCCTGCTGTCTCTCCTCGACTCAGCAGCGAGAATGAGCCTTTTGAACTGTGAGACAAATCATGTCACTCTACCATATTTCACCCGGGGCGGCGGGGGGGAATGAAAATTCCACTGATCTACGCTTCTACAACCTTCCTGACCTCATTTCTCACCTTTCTCCGTCTCTTTCAATTACTCTAGCCACGCTGCTTCCTCGCTGTTCCTGGAACAAGCCAAGCAGCTTCCTATCGATTTTCAGGAAAGGCTCTGCTGGTCCCCACCCAGAGATATGCCCAGGGCTCTGTATTCGTCATTAGTCATGGTTCTCCAGAGGAAGAAAACTAATAGGCTGCGTATATATACAAAATGAGATTTCTTACAAGAAGCTGGCTCACAGGATTATGGAGGCCGTGAATTCCCACAGTATGCTGTCTGCAAGCCGGAGGCTCAGGAGAGTGCGCACTCTCATTCCGGTGCGAGTGCAGAGGCCGGAGAACCAGGAGAGCCGACGGTGAGTCACAGTCCAAGAGAGGGAGACCCACATCTCAGCTGGAGCAGCTGGGCAGAGAGAACAAGTCCAACCTTTCTCCACCTTCGTATTCTATTCTGGCCCTTCGTAGACTGCACAAAGCCCACCCGTTTGGATGCTAACCTCCTTCAGAAACACCTCCACAGACAGGCCCAGACCCACTGTTTACCCAGGTATCTGGGCATCCTATGGTCTAGTCAACGTTACACATAAGATTAACCATCGCAGACTCATTCCTTCCTTGTTTTCAGGTCTGCGCCCAAATGTCCCCTTGGAGGGGACTTCTTTATCTGAAATAGAATCCCTCATTTTACAATTCCTATTCCTCTCTGGCCTTATTTTTCTTCACAACACTTATTGCTATATGGCAGAATAAGTACTTGAGTATTTTTTTCGTTTCTGTCTCCACCCACTAGACTACAGCTGCACGAGGGCAGGGTACCCTTAACTATCTGCCCTCTGCTGTTTCACCAGCCCTAGCACGCGCACCAGGGTGTGTACACAAACATAGATGTCAGGACATACATGATGTCAGCATAGCCTGGCGTGCAGCAAGTATATGATAAAGTGAACATGATTGTACTCTATGGAACCTGAAAATTGGAAAATAGCATAAAATACTTCTAGACTTGGAACCCAGCTACACTTAACCTGCCTAGAAACACTACACTTTTTCAATCTAAAATAAAAAGGAATTATGACTATTTCTCAGTGTTTTCAGGAACTAGCAAAGTCTTTCTTCATTAACATAGACAAAGAATTCCTTCTATTATGCTGTTTGGATGTGCTCATCTCTGAAGGTTTTTTTTTTTTTTAATTTCTCAGTTTTTGTTTTAATCAGGCACAGCACTGTTTGAAAGAACTTGAAGAGATATACAAATAGACAACTTCTATCATTAATGCTTTAAAATAAAAGTCTATTTCTAGAGTCAACAGAAAATAAATCTTATGCTGTTGATGTGTAGATTTTTTTTTTCCCCCACAGACTATTCATGGCCTGAAACTTTATTTGAGGCCAGGGTAAGACATACACATGGCTTTTAAGTGAGAAGGATGTTTTGTCAGGTATCAACTACTATGTCTGAAAGAGAGTTTTTGCTATACCTGCCTATGAAAATACTGTTGACCCTTGAACAGCACAAGTTTGAAATGTGTGGGTCCATTATACACGGATTTTCCCCTCCATAAATATTCCAATACATTCAGGCCTTTGTATTCATGGGTTTCGTATTAGTTGATTCAACCAACTGCATACCAAAAGCAATATTTTTGCATTTCCAACCGCGGATTCCCAACCTTGTATCAAAAATACATGGGAGGAAGGTGAGTGTGGTGGTGGGTTCGGCATCCCTAATCTTCACATTATTCAAGGTCAGCTCTAGTACAGACATACCTCAGAGACATTGCAGGTTTCGTTCCAGATCACCGCAATAAAGCAAGTATCGTGATAAAACGAGTTGTAATCATTTTGCTGGTGAAGGGTCTTGCTTTTTTGTTTGCAAAAAAAATTTCAAAATACCTGTGAAGCACAATAAAACAAGGGATGCCTGGATAAGAATGCTCCCTGGCTGGCGAAGGGAGCAGGCACTGAGAGCTGGAGAGAGCTGTATTTGATGTGCAACAGGCTCTGGTAGGCCTCTACCTTGCTGCATATTATAATCACCTGGGAGCAGTCAAAGCTTATTAATGACCAGATCACTTCCACCAACAGTACTTTCTTCCTTTCCCACTTTCAGATCTTTTAGGTCTTTCTCTTACCTTACTGAAGTGGTTCTCCACAGGGGGCCAGTTTGCTTCCCGCTCCCCTCAGGGACATTTGGAAATGCCTGGAGACATTTTTGATTGTTACAACTGGACATAAGGAGTACGGAGAGGAGAGTGCTACTGGTGTCTTGTGAGCAGAGGCCAAAAATGCTACTAAGTATTTCACAGGGCAAACGAGGGCTTGTCGAAACGTCAACAGTGCCAAGGTTGAGAAACTTTGCCTCAATAGACTTGTTCGGGTCCCCAGTAAAATAGGGAAGAGATGAGAACAAACATCTTATCCTGCTCCAGATTTCAGTAGTAAAAATTTGGTCTTTTAAACACGTTGTCAGCTGTTTTTATTGTGGGTAACTCTTTTAGGATCAAGGAATTTCCATTCTAGTCCTAGTTTTCTGTGAGTTTTATTATGAATGTTGTTGATGTTCATATTGTTTTCCCTTTTAGGCAGTTAATATGGAGATTTCTTGATCAATTTTTAAATGTTAAAATGAATTTCTGGGGTAAAACCCCTTTAATTTTTATGTATTGTTGGATTCAATTTGATAAAATTTTAAGATTTTTACATCAATGTTTTGAGGAATACTGGTATGTACAATAGTTTTCTGTTCTTACAATCTTTATGTGTTATTTTGGTCCAAGTAATACTGGCTTCATACACGACTCAAGAAATTTTCTCTTATCTTCTATTGTCTGGAAGAGTTTGTAGAGAATTGGTTTTATTGCTGAAATGTTTGATAGAAGTCACCACTGAAGCTCAGGTAGCCTAGACTTTTCTTTCAGGTGTTTAACTGTGAACTCAATTTCTTGAATATGTATATACATTGCTACTTAGGTTACCTGTTTCTTCCTGAATTATCTTTGGTAGTTAGTCTCCCAACAAAATTTCCTATTTCATCAGTTCCAATTGTATAAGCATAAAACTATGTTTTTTTATTTTATTTTTAGTGCCCATAGGTTCTGTGATGATACCCTTATTTTATTTCTGATATTATCAATTTGTTTTTTCCCCTTTTTTAAATAGTCTGTATTAGTCATTCATTGCCTTGCCTCTGTTTTCTTTGGGTGTAATTTTCTCTTCTTACAGTTTAAGGTAAAAACTCAGATCACTGATGTGAGGTCTTTCTATTTATCTGTGTTAGGATTTAATGCTATAAATCTGTTGTTAAGCACTGAGTTTGCTGTTTCCCACACATTTTGGGGGGCTGTTTTAAATTTTCATTGAGATAAAAATATTTTCTACTTTCCCTTGTGGTTTTGCCTTTTATCCAAATATTTGGGGATTAGCCAGATACTTCTACTATTGAATTCTTATTTACTCCATTGTGGTTGGAAAACATAGTTCGTATAATTTCAATACTTTAAATTTACTGAAATCAGTTTTATGCTCTAGAATATTGTCTCTCAGTGAATATTTGAAGTGCCTTAAAAAATAAATATTTATGTTTATTTTAGCCCCCTGAATACCCTGCCTAATATATGTTATTTTGAAGTCAATTCTCTAGTGGTCTTGCAAAACAAAGCAAACAAACAATAGCTAAGACAATAAAATAGTTCACTTTACTTAGGTTCCTTTTTTTTGCTCAAACTTAATACCATAATCTGATTGCTTATTTGAAATTCCTGAGATGTGCTACTTCTGACTAGAATATTTCTGATTAGCACTTGGTTTTCCTGGATTCACTAAATTTTGTTGTTTTACAGCCACAAATTTCACACAAAATGAGTGTTCGATCTTATTTGAGGCAAGGAAAGGTCTGTTAACACTCATAGCTGAGGACTCAATATATCAATATTTTTGGTTTTTTCACCCCAAAAGTCTTTGAGGAAAATCAAAGAGAAGAGAAATATAATTTTATTTAAATATCTTATTTAGTTATTTTTAGAGAGAGGGGGATAGTGGGAGTAAGAGAGGGTGAGAAACATCAATGTGAGAGAGAAACATTGATCAAATGCCCTGTCATGTACCTGGACCAGGGATCGAACCTGACACCCAAGCATGACCAGGGATCGAACAGGCGACCTTTCACTTTGTGGGACAACACCCAACCAACTGAGCCACACCAGTCAGGGCAAGAAATCTAATATTAGATTGTTTCATATTATTAATATGTTTCATATTAAAAATGAGTAAGCATTAGCTACATCCAAAAAAAATAGAAATTTTATTATGAAACTTTTATATTTGTTAACTGGCTGTATGAAACCACATTTCAGATAT
Source organism: Micronycteris hirsuta (assembly GCA_004026765.1). Lineage (NCBI taxonomy): Eukaryota > Metazoa > Chordata > Mammalia > Chiroptera > Phyllostomidae > Micronycteris > Micronycteris hirsuta. Next base: position 11,849 of record PVJI01015385.1, on the reverse strand, counting down.
CCAAAAGATTAATTTCCATGCAGGTTTACAGAACTTGAGTTTTAAGACTACACATGCTATAGGACAATGGCCTGTCTATCATCCACCAAGTGCCCGTCAGTAGATGAGTGGATAAAAAAGCTGTGGTACATTTACACAGTGGAATACCACATAACAGTAAAGAAGAAGGAACTCTTACCTTTTGGCATGATGGACCTGGCGACTATTATGCTAAGTGAAATAAGCCAGTCAATGAAAGACAAATACCATATGATCTCACTTATATGTGGAATCTAATGAACAAAATAAACTAACAAACAAAGTAGAATCAGAGGCATGGATATATGAAAGAGACCAACATCTGTCGGAGGGGTGGGGGTAGGGACTGGTTGAAAGGTCAAGGGATAAGCCAAGGACACGGACAACTGTGTGGGGATGGCCTGAGTCGGGGCGGGAGGAGGCTAGGTAGAGGTGGGCAAAGGAGGAAAAGGGACAACCAAAACAGCATAAAAAAATAAAATATAATTTAAAAAAATAGACTGATCCCCCTCCCCACTGTACTGGTTTTAGATGTGTTATGGGTGTTTCTTCAAGACATATTAGCTTTGGGAGTGAAATTAAAACAGCAACTCCCTAACTTCCCATTTCCAGGAAACTTTTACAAATCTTCCACCCTTCTCTCCCCTCACTGCCCTTCAGTAGGCTTCCTAAGTCTTCTTGATATAGCAGCCCCACTTGCTGGTCATTTTGGTGATCACCCACTGTTTCAGCAGAGCAATGCTACTCGGGAGCTGTGTCCTCCCCATATTGATTGTGCCAATGCCGTGGCTGTCTTCCTCTGGTGTCCGCATCACTGAGTACTTGTGTTTGGGATCTGGGAAAGTGATCTTTTCACAGCCCAGGCTTGAAACAGCAGCTCTGCTTTGATCCAGTATGGTGAGGACAGGAGGAGAGAGCTCTGAAGAATGCCCCGCTCCTTTGGAGGTCAGCCCCATTATATCAGGCACACTCCCACTCCCGAGCCCTGTGCTTGGTATTCCTTCTGCCTGGGTGGGACCACAAGGGTCACTCCCTCCCTGACAATGATCTGACTACCTGCCTAACAAGGCCTTCCCTAACCACCCTGTTAGTACTGCACTTTGCCTCCTTCTTCACCTAGCAATTTCTGTTCCCATTCCCTATATTTTTTCCTCCATAGAACTTTCATTGTTTTATAATATATGCATTTATTGACTTTTTGTTAGTCTCTTTTCTGGAACATAAAGTTTATGATAATTGGGATTTTGTCTGTTTCATTCACAACAAATCCAAAGTTCCTAAAATAGCACCTATCACCAAGTAGAGGCCTAATAAATATTTGCTGAATGAATGAGTAGTCCTTTGAAGTGTAGCTTCTCACTGCTGCCCTTACCACCCACCCAAAGCCTCAGGCCCCCACAGGACGATTCATATTTAGGCCACAGTGGAACTGGGCCCACTTCCCCATGCCAGGACCTAGTCTGAAACACATAGGCCCTTCGTTTCCCCAGAGGGAGGTGAGAATTCCCGAGATCAGGCCCAGCAAAGGTTCTGCATTCCATGGAAGGGTAGCTTCCCTGCCTCAGTCAGCTCTCTCCTGACCTACTACCAAAGTTGGTTTCTACTTTACTGGAGCTCCATCTTCTGCCCCAACTCCTGTTCTCTGGGGCTGTTAAATTACTTAAATAAGGAGGCCGTTGGACTGAGATGTGGTGCTGTGGAGGCCTGCATTAGCAAACCAAACCCCAAGCTTGTAAATGCTTCAAGGTTACAGAATCGAAACCTGGGGACCACCAATCATGAACAACCAAGTAGGCTATAGGCTAGAGCCAATCAGTAGTTTCCTTGCTTGGTTTCCCATTTTATCTATAAATTCTCGCTTTGAACTCCTGCTGGTTTGGCATTGCCTAATTTCAATGGATTTTTGGTCAAATAAACTTTTAAAACTTTTAATATACCTCAGTTTATCTTTTAACAGGACCCAGATTTCAAATGTACTATATGATATAGTACATATCTTTCATAATTATGTAACCATGGAAACATTGTTGTTGTTGTTGTTTTTTAAGATTTTATTTATTTTAGAGAGGGGAAGGGGAGGAGAAAGACATGGAGAGAAACATCAATGTGTGGTTGCCTCTCATGCACCTCCTACTGGGGACCTGGCCCACAACCCAGGCATGTGCCCTGACTGGGAATCGAACCAGGGACCCTTTGATTCCCAGGCTGACACTCAATCCACTGAGCTACACCAAACAGAGCAGGTTGTCTAATTTTGACATTTAAGTTTATTTATGCATAAAAGGATTTAACCTTAAAATAAATAATCTGATTAACTCACATATCACATTTGAACAAAATGTTACAACAAAAAACCTTTTCAAAAAGATATATTTTAATGATGAAAGCATTAGTGAATTTTTTGTACATATTTTTTGTGATGTTAAACATGTACTGTCAAATATTAATATCTCTAAGTGTATAAGAATACAAATTGTTTTGTCATGAAAGAGCCATGCTTTAATGGCTTTTAAAGAGGCAAAAAAGGTGAAATTTCTCTGAGAAAATGACACCAAAGAGTCAATGGTATCAAAGTCACATTGGCTAACGAAGGAAAACAAGCTTTTTCTTTTTTTTTTTAATTTATTTTTAGAAAGAGGAGAAGGGAGGCAGAAAGAGAGAGAGAAACATCAATGTGTGGTTGCCTCTCACATGGCCCCTACTGGGGGCCCAGCCTGAAACCCAGGCATGTGCCCTGACTGGGAATTGAACCAGCGACCCTTTGGTTCGCAGCCCGCGCTCAATTCACTGAGCTATACCAGCCAGAGCAGAAAACAAGCTTTTAAAGCCACCTTAACAAAACTTTACTGCAAATATATTATTCTTTTGAATGCAACACATAGAGAGGAGGAGAACCTCTCAAACATCATGGCTGTCTTCTCTGGCATGTTAAGGAACAAGTTTGGCTAGTGGCTCCTGAATAATAAAATTTCCTGGCAAACTCCCCTAGCTTGGCATAGCTTTTCACCCATAAAAGGTAATATAAAAAGACATAGACCAGTTGCAAGCAGACCTAATAATAGTCCATAACAAAAGTATAGTTTAGGTTATTTTAAAATATTAACATAAGAAAATCCGGTTTAAAAAAGAATTTCAAATCAAAACTAGGCATTTAAAAAAATAGCCAGATAGCTGGGGTTAATTTCCTAAAGTCCCACAAACAAACCTCCCCTTTTTTACCCTCCCAACAGGGTATGTGTTTTTTTTTTCCTACAAAAGTCAGTTTAGTATCTGCTGGGATCCCAGCCCAGAAACCAGCCTGTGAATGTGGGGGGCTCATAGCCCTGTTTTATGATGATGATTGGCGTCCTCCTATCTCTTCCAGAAGGGTCTGTCTCAAGGTACATTTTGGCTAAAAATAAGTACAAAGACATAAATGTAATTAGTTTTGATTAAAGTAACTATAAAATAAAAAGTTTCCAATAAAGGTAATAAATTAAATCCTCCTTGCCCCAAAGTAGTAAAATATTGTTTCACAGGAACAATTGCTCATAGATTATTTCTCTCATCAACTATAGAAGGTACCATGAGAGTGTGTCTTTATTCCCAGAAAAAAAATCCAAACTTCATGGAATTACAAAAAGGCAAAAGATTTATACGATCTGAAGAGAAACCAGAGTATTTTATGGAATTATATTTACAGCATAATTATTCTTATGTTTTCAATAACAAAAAAAAATGTGCCAAAAAACAGCATTATTCAAAAGGAATTAAAAAATAATCTAGATTACAACAGTTATGGAGGTTTTGCTATTTCTATAACAAAAAATGTAAGTGAATTAAAATTTTTCAGGATAATTGATAACTAGCTCACCAGACTTCAGAGATTCTGCCTTCTCAACTTCATTGGCATCTTTGCCAATCCAAATAAAAATCTGAAAAATGAGACAAGGATGATACATACTGTTTGGGGAGAATGAACTCAGATCAGGGCCGCATGCAAAATTCTTCCTACAGGTCGCCCATTTAAACTTCACAACAACCCAGGAGTTAGAAATAGGGGCACAGCGCATAGAGAAGTTCAACCACTTTCCCAAAGTTTACACTTACTAGGAGACACTGAAACTTACATCCAGACAGACAAGTTTCACCTCAGGTTTCACATTCTGACAGTTTGCGTTTATATAACATTGTCTAGTTCCTAAAAAGAACTTCAACTTATTGACTGTGTGTTTTTTTATTTTTTGGGGGGGGCCCCCTCCCCTGGGGTGTGTAAGACCATCGTTATCTCTATATTTTACAAGGGGGTAGGGTGGGGTACACTCTCAACTTGTTTGTAGGCACCCCACGAATCAGAGAGAGATGAACCTCTGACTGAAGCTTAGTGTTCTCCTGTAGTACTATATCCTCCAACAATTTGGTGAGAGTGCTACAACCTTTAGTATTTAAATATTGAGGTTTTATGTAAACTGCTATCATTATATATTCTGTATGTATCCTTCTCCTGAAATATGTAGGTTGGGAACTTCAATACTGAAAAATTCTTCTGAATAACCTTATATGTAAATCACTTTAAAGTCACTTGTTGGCAGAGAAATTTTGATCAAATTGCTTTTTACTGTGTTCTAATTCACACTGAAAGGGCTGAAGTACTGGCTTGCAGGGTGTAGAACAAACCATGACAGCAAGTTAATGCACATAAAACATATGAGGTATAATTGGCACATAATGTTACATTAGTTTCAGGTGTGCAACACAAGGATTCGATACTGTATCTACTGTGAGGTGATCACCACCACGGTGAGTGTAGTTAACAAGAAGCTCAGGGGCAATAGCACTGAATGATCTGGCAACTAACAGCAGGACTCCACATAACAACGGCATTGGTTGACTCTAAGATTAGGCCAAATTCAGATATGTAAATATTTCGTAATTGTTCTACGTCATTTAGTTTCTAACATATTTGCTTTCCCCTTTTATAATTGTCAATTTACAATAGTAAATAGAAGTTAAAAAAACAATGGTCAGATGTGCTGTGTCAAATCACTATCAATTTTCTCTGAAATAAACAAAACAGTGACATACTTTACTTTGCAGATTCAAAGCTATTCTGTGTTTGTTTCTTTCCTAGGGGAGGAGTCTCCTATGACCTCTTGTCAAATTTCAAGAGAAATTCTGCCTATTTCAGTCTCCCCCATGGCATTGTACCCGATATTTTATTCACTATGCATTTATTAATTAAATGAGCACATAAATGAACGAACAAGTTAGGAGATGGAGTGAATTTTACAAATAAATGAAAAGTAGAAGTTTTTTGTTTTTTTTTTTTTGGCCTAAATTTATATAGCCAAAGATGGTAACCGTGGAATTATTTTTACATTAAGACATCAACTTGCTACATGGATCAGTCTTATTTTTTGCCAAAATGTTTTTTTTAAATACAGCCTAAATCCATAGGTCCATTTATTATTAGACTTGCCACTTCTCAAAGCAGACTTTGTCAGCTCCCCACTGCAAGGACATGCTCTGGTTATGAACAGAACATAAGTTTACCTGTTCCCAGGCATCTAGTAACATGACATCATCTTCTGCTAAGTCATCCTGGGTGAACTCTCCTGGAACCTCTTCAATCTGAAATGTATAAAACACTTTATGACCAAATGGTAAAGTAGTAATTTTTCTAATATATAGACAAGTCGCTTCGCAGATTTATGATGTGTTTCTAAAGTCTCTAAAGGCATTTGTGGGGGTGGGAGGAGATTGGGGGGAGGGATCTATTCTGTGGACAGTAACCACACAGGGTGATCTGTTCCTAAATTCTTTTTTTTTTTTTTTAAAGATTTTATCTATTTATTTTTAGAGAGAGGAGAAGGGAGAGAGGAAGAGAGGGAGAAAGCAATGTATGGTTGCCTCTCACATGGCCCTCACTGGGGACCTGGCCCGCAACCCAGGCATGTGCCCTGACTGGGAATCGAACTGGGACCCTCTGGTTCCCAGTCTGCGCTCAATCCATTGAGCTACACCAGCCGGGCTGTTCCTAAATTCTTAACTGGGCAGGTCATGGTGGGTAGTCATGTCCCAGGCTTATAACTTCTTTAGTGAGAGGTTTTCAGCCAGCCCTGTCCACTGTTCTTGTGCATCCAGGTTAAGACACCTTTGAAATACCAGAAGTAACACTCCCGGAAGGAGGTGTTGAGGAAGAGAGCACGGAATCTTGTTACCTGTCCTGTAATGCAACCCCTACCTTGTTTTTTCCCACCTCACTGTAACCTTCCGTATGCTCCCTCCTTAATTTCAAATGCATGAAAGAGGCCACAAAACTATTATTCTTGGGAGCATTTGAGATCTGCTTCTGGCATATATTGTCAGTTTTGGCTCAAATAAACTCTTATAAAAATTCTCTAAAGGTTTGGACATTTCTTATGTCAACACATTTGAGTTTATGGGCTGGGTATCAAATTGTCTTTCATTTTGTGGGACAAGGCTACTTTCATAAAATCAATACATATGGTCATTTTATCAATCGATAATTTTTAATAAGATAAAATTATAGCATAATATTCCATATGCAAAGTTTTATTATTTTTATTTTAAGTGGGTTGAATTGTCTTCTCTATAGTTAACGCTCAAGGGTAATTAATGCAGAAGATCAGTTTAACACCCCCAGTACCAGTGAATATGTATTAAAGCTCAATAATTTTAATGAATTCTGGATACAACCTTCCTGATCCTAAGGAAAGTGTGGTAGATTGGATTATGGTTCCCAGTTCTTCACTCCTTCCCTCTGCCATGTGACTTTGCAGTGCAATTGAGTTGGTAGAGCTGACTGTGGCCTTGGCCATGTCATATTAGCCAATGTGACTCAGCAGGGGCCCTCTTTGCCCTTGGGGTCTGCCAGGGGAAAAGCAGGCATGAACCCAAACTGCAGCCAAAGGAGCACCTCCCAGCTGTGCCCAGGCTCCATAACCCAAGTCCTAGGCAATCTGCCGCTCCCTGAGCATGACAATAAATGCATCTGCTGTATGGGTGGGGTACTGAGATCAATAACAAAGGACAAAAAATCAAACAAATGAAAAGCTAACTATTTACAGAGGACAACGAATTTGTTTACATTATCTTTTTATAGAATATTTACTAATCATATAAACATTTAAAAAAGCAAAAACCTTAGATATTACTTACCTTGTGCCATGCACTGTTCTAAGCCTTTATATACGACAACTAATTTAATATTCATGACAACTCATTTAACATTCATGACAACTCTATGAAAAAGATACCAGCATTGGCTCCATTTAAGAGATGAGAAAACTGCAGCACAGAGATGGTAAGTAACCAGCTTAAGGTCACACAGCCAGTAAATAATATATCATCAAGTAAGTACTATCACACAGGCAGATTGGCTCTAAAAGCTGCACTTTTAACCAATGGGTTCTCCTGCCTTTAGACACGAATCCATATGTCCAACAACTGCTTACTGATGATGGTAAGATGAAACACTTTTTAGTAACATCCCTTTTCTTTAAATTGTGGAGGGAGTAGGAGTTCCAATATCAAACAAGAAAATAAGTAGGTGCAGAGGAAAAGTACATTTCTTTTAAATATGTGCATGACAAAAAAAAGAAAGACTAATAGGTTTTTTATACCTGACTAAGAACAAAGCCTCAGTATTATTTTTGTAAAGTATATCTTCATTTAAAACAAACACTTATAGCAATATTAGCAAATAATACTAACAAGAAATTATAGGAGCATATGCTGAAAAAGAAGTTGTTTGGATGCAACATCAGAGACAATCCAAAGAGTACAACAACAAATTTTTCTGATGACCAAGTTTATAAAATCCAGTGGTTTCTTGAAAAGTAGGTGAGGGATTACAGTGGCCAACAATGAAATATTTATCACTATCAAGTATTTAAATCTTTAATTTTTAGGTCATATCACTTATAAACATCAAGTGTGGTTTCTACTTCAGCAGTTTCTTCTTCAAAGCATTTTATTTCTAGCAAGCATGTACCTGGGAAAGTACTTAGGAAAATACTTCAAGTGTGTGTGTATTGAGAAATAAAGCGTGTATTCACCAGGATGTGGTGACAAAATCTTTAGATCAAGTTTTACATAGTAAAATAATCTGTTCTTTAAACAAAACATTTATACAAGAGCCTAGCCTGGCAAACAGAGAAATAAATTTTCTGGTTATCCTGAGGTGATGGGCTGCAGCCCAGAATATTCCAGAGCCCAGTGTAAAATCACTCTTGGACACAGATACTTTTACTTCCAAATACCTGGAATTCAAAGCCTGAGAATGACTGACATAAAACATTCCTCCTGATTTCAGTTAATTTGCAGGTGCATATGTAGCTTTCTGTGATTCTGCCCAATGGTTACAGTATTTCTGTAATATATTTTATTCAGTCAGCATGTGAAACTTTTTATTCCCCTTGGAAGTTGAAGGGTGACATTGACGTCATTGGATGAGAAACCACTCTTGCTGCCCCAGGAAGTGTCAAGTTATTCCATTAGCAAATTCAACCACACGCAAGTTGACGCCAGTGCGAGGTGGCTGGTATTTTTAAGAGCAGCTTGATTTATATAGTACACCACAGTAGTCCTGCGCTTTCACATCCATGACGTCATTGACTCTGAAAACTACGCTGTGATGAGGGAAGAGCACCACCCATGGTTTGCAGCGGGGTGGAAACTGAGAATCAGAGCATAACATGGCTGGAAAGGGTCAGAGCCGACACTGGAAAGTCTCCCCAGGCCCTTACCATGAATCTTCCGCTTTTGTTAGAGCAGGCGTACAGCCGGGGCGGGTGGTCTTCAACCTGAGTCTCCAGCAGTGGAGAGGTCTGGTAGTGGGTTTTCCCTCCAAGGGAATTCCAAAACTCCTCTGTGGAAGACACACTGTGTCACCCAATACATTTTCAGATATCATTAACAAATAATATCTTACCTTGGCTTTAATGTTAAGAAATTATTTAAATACAGCAGGTACCATCACCCACTTTGGCAGCTAATGGATTCTTACCCCCGCCCCTGATGACCTTTACAGAGTGACTATTTATGGACAAAATAAATGACATGAGGAGCAATCATCCCAAAGCTAAGTTCTGGTCAGTGGCCCAGGCCCCACAGTACACACCTGGTTCCTTTCCTTCCTGAATCCTTGTGGTTTGGCACTTGAGCACACTGGCCACGTGCTCCGCTCCCCTCACCTCCTCCTGGCTCGCACCTTTCCCTATCCAGGTGTAGCCATTATTTTGTGGCAGTTTCAGGACAAAAACATCATTGGAATTCAATGAATCTGCCTCAACATCTACCTACAGTATGAAGAAAAATAAGACAATGATCCAAAGTCATTGCTGACCCTTCGATAAACACATCAGAGACACTGTGACAGTGACACCTCACCCATGGCCTCCTGCCCTGATCCCAGGAAGCTAAGTCAGGGCAGCACGTGGGCACCCCTGGGGCATTAACAACACTGGGCAGGAGCACTTGGGCCTGTGTCTGCTTCACGCCCCATCACCCACAGACAGGAGCACAAGGCTTGAATAATAAAATTAGCCAAACCGAAGTGATAAGTAGCAAAGATAATATTTAAAGAGACCATAAAAACTAGGATGGGCTATCACTGAAAAACAAGTGGGAATAATATTTACAAAGGGCATACATGAAGCAAAGGTATTCAGTTTTCTCTCCCCTGCTCAGCAGGAGAGAAGGCTTATCAGACAACCAAAGGGACACCTACAAATCACAAAACAGGAACTGGAGTCCAATGTAAGCAAAGGAACAATAATATGGTTTCACTGAAAGTGCTCCAGGCTCTGACAAATCATTGCTCAAATGATAAAGGACTGTTTGTAGTGGATTAAAAACAGTGCTGATATACCCCTTCCTTTCAACCAAGAAGCCATGGTCACTGTCTAGGACCAGGCAGGTGAGCCCCGCACGGCCCCACATGGACGCAGAGGAGTGAAAGGGACCCTGAGGGCCTGAATCTGGCTGGAGAGTGAGGCTACAGGTGGAACCTCTGGGCAGGAGCAGGCAGGTTCAGAGGCTCGGGCTTGGCAGTGAGCCTGAGGGTCTAGGATGGGCTTGTGTCTTTGTGTATAGGACCTTGCGATTTTGTGACTCTACATCAGTGTCTGTGAGAACCTCTGTCTGGCTATGTGGTTGTGTCACTGGGACAGCATGGGCATCATTACGTGCGTGACCGTGGGACTCAGTGTCAGGGGTGATAATAGGGAGACGAAGCATGAATAAGCAAGACTGAGATGAAGCAGCACAAGGGAGGAAGCAGACAAGAATGTGCTGTTCTTGAGGCCAAGTAAGAAAGTGTTTCAAGGAGCTGGTTATCAGCGCTGCCAAATGATGCTGTTTGGCCAACCACACCGAGGTGCCAGATGTATATGAATAACCACTATGAAATATTATTAAATATAAAGGTATTGAGTAAATTTATTTCATAAAACAAGTGCGAAGAATATACAGATGCAGGCAAGTCGGTGAAATTGGAAGGGAGTAGAGGTGATTCTTGCATGAACTCTGATTCTGTTACCCATAGAGAGCAGAGACATGGGAGATTTGGAGAGAGAAGGGGACCAGCAGGGTTTGGTGCTGCAAAGGGTTTGAGGACTCAGGTCTGAAAAATGCATTCTGAAGTGACGTTGCTGAAGGACAGGCCATGCTTGTCTGAGATTAGGTGTCTGAAACAGCTGCCCGAGTTGCTGTAGTTATCGCCCGTGGCAGGCTTGGTATTGAGCCATGTGAGCGTGAGAGGAAACGGGGCAAGGGGAAGAGTGGATGAGTGAAGCCAGAGTGATGGGGTCAGCGGGGCCATGGCTGAAGCCATCGAAGGCTGAGAGAGGAAGCACTGGCTGGTCAGTAGGTGGCAGCACAAGGCATTGGTGGAAAACACAATTTCTACTTGAGGGGGTTGTACAGGAAGCTGTGCCCTGAGAGAGCAGTAGAGCGTGGAGGTGGCTTAGAGATAAGGCTGCAGGTGGAGAGATGCTATGTCTTTACCTGGTTTTAAGGGCTCAGCTGAGTGGCTTGTGCAGGAGAAAGGTTGGCAAGTGGGCCCCTGTTCAAGGACATAGAGGGTGTGGAGGGCAGTTTTAGGTTGCTTTGGGAGACTTGAATTTCAAGAGTGACCGAGGTGACCAGCATACAAGGTGATGGATCATCCTAGAGGTCAAAGCACTCGGCCATTTAAAAACCTGCACCTGCTGCCCTTGCCAATACCTAAAGGTCTCCTTGTCTAGTGACACTGTGATACGGGGAATGATTTCTTTCACAGCTGCTGCCAGACAGTGTGTTTGGCTGGCAGAGTTACGGTCTGGCCCAGTGCGGTAAAACCTGTTTCCCACATTCATTGCATGTAGACAGACAAGGGGCTTCCCTCTTGAATTCCCCCGAGTGGCCTTCTGACCAGCACCCACCTCCACCTTCCCCCGGGCCTTCCGAGATAGCGCGTGAGCTGTCTCATGCCTTCGACAGCTCGATTTGTTACGTTATTCTTCAATTTCATTTGTTTTGGTATAATGCAGATGAAAAACGTGAGAGGCCTGGTATCTGCAGTTAACTTTTTACTCAATTCTCCTGCCTTTAGTACTTTTATTGCAAACACCAGAGTTGCTATAAACATGCAGGGAGTTTAATTGCCAACTTTTTAAAGACTAATGTTTGCTGAGGGCTCAGGTCGTTTTACGGAGCCCATGGCCTTACCTCCACGATTCTGGTGATAGATGCCAGGTTTCTTCGAACTTGAAAGAGGCGGGTAGGGGCAGCAGGTACCTGACCTCCTTTCTTTGATGTTCCGTTCTTGTAAATAATGAGTGGCCTGT
>PVJI01015384.1:0-41280 GCA_004026765.1 Micronycteris hirsuta | reverse complement strand
CAAAGGAGACCTTCCAAGCAAGAAGGGGCTGGAGAGAGATATTTCAAATCATGAAAAGCAAGGGCCTACAACCAAGAATAATCTATCCAGCAAAACTTTCATTTAGAATGGAAGGGCAGATAAACTGCTTCTCAGATAAGGTCAAGTTCAAGGAGTACATCATCATGCAGCCTCTACTATATGAAATGTTAAAAAGTTTCGTATGAGGACTCAGGAGCGAAGGCACCAAGGCCAGATCAGCTACCAGGGAATTCAGATCAGTCACAGCCAAGACACTTGTGAGGTAAGCAAGCAAAATACAACCAGAGAAATAAAATAGAACCAGAGACATTGAAGTTTAGAACATTCTGGCAGTAACCAGAGGGGAGGGGGGAGGGGAGAAGGGGGACAAGGGTATTCAGGAACTGCTATAAAGGACACATGGACAAAACCAAGGGGGAGGGGGGAAGCAAGGGAGGGAGGTGGGTTTGCCTGGGGTGGGGTGGGGGGAGGGTAAATGTGGACAACTGTAATTGAACAACAATAAAATAATTAAAAAAAAAAAAACAATATGCTTCCATGAGAAAGTTGAACTTTCTAAATAGAATCCAAAGTAACTTCACCCTCTTCATATAGGACACCCAAGCTGAAATTTTAATATAAATACTGATTCTGGAACTGCTCGGGTCCTGGTTGCTTTGGAGAGATATCCCCAAAGCCCTGGACACAGAGGCCTTCCACTTGAATACTACCTGCTGAGCATAGCTACAAAAATAAAATTACAACCTCCAGGAGGAAAGACTCCATCATGAAAAAAGCAGCCCTATCAATAAGAGGTTTAGCATCTAGGAACTGAGATAGTATAACCACAGGGGAGCATGAAGGAGGAATGTTTAAAGAGAGGAGAGAAATTGAAAACGCAACAAGAAAACCTGAACAAAATAGAACTTCTAAAAATAAAACATTGGCATTGAAATTTTAAAATTTCATAGATGGGTTACCATATTAGATAGAAGATAACAGAATTAGTGAATGGAAGAAAGGTTTAAGAAATTAGAGTCTCCTACAGAGAGATTGAAGATATGAGAAAACCTCAGAGACAAAGAAGAGATTGTAAAGATGTAACAATATGTCGGGTAGGAGTTCCAGAAGAGAAGAAAAAAGAGAATGAGGAAGAGCCCGGCTGGTATAGCTCAGTGGATTGAGCGCAGGCTGGGAACCAAAAGGTCCTGGTTTGATTCCCAGTTGGGGCACATACCTGGGTTGTGGGCCAGGTCCCCAGTGAGGACCATATGAGAGGCAACCATACATTGCTCTTTCTCCTTCCCTTTTCCTCTCCCTAAAAATAAATAAATAAAATCTTTAAAAAAAAAGAGAGAATGAGGAAGAGTCAGTAGACAAAGAGTTTCCAGAACTAAAGAAAGACGTGAGTACACAGACTGAAGACTCATACTTACGAGTCACAAGAAGGATACATATATAAATCCCACCTAATCATATCATAAGGAAATAGTAAAATGCTGAAGACACAGAATATCTCAAAGTAAATGAGAGAAAAAAAAATGAGTACCCACAATGGAACAAAAAATGACAGAAAACTAAGCAACATTAGAGGCCAAAAGTTAATAGAATACTTTCTTCAAAATGCTGTAGAAAAAGCTGTCAGAGTGAGACATAGTTTAACACACACAGTACTCACCTCCCCCTGCCTCAGAATAAGAATATTAAAGGTACTTTATATGTGACTAAAGTCTGAAAAGTAATAAACAGAACCCTCATTTAAAATGGAGTTGGGAGGCTAGAGAAGAGAACTCTCATTCACATGGCACTCAATGTACATCACTAAACCCCAACAGAAGAGGCATACCTTGCATCTCCAAAAGGAAGTGATACCATTTTCTGCCTCAGCAGAAGTTTTCTTGCCTAGTAACAGCTCATCCAATGGGAAACTGCCATAGCTATACTTTGAAATTTCAGCTTCCTCCAATGGATGCTTCATTTACAAAAGCCCCTCCCAAGTTCATAAAAGAGTATTCCTCTCCTGTTTGTCTGGACTTGCATACAGTTCACCATATGACTGCAGGCATGTCCCAAACTGCAATTCTTTTTTGTTCCCAAATATACCCATTTTGATAGAGAAATATCTTGCTGTTACAGGTTAATAGAAGCATCTACACTACTTTAGAGGTAAGAAAATTTTTTCTCAAAAGGAATGGAGAGTATAAGTACACGTGAGCACAAACTAAAACAACAACCATAAAATAATTCATTTGGATGGGAGGAGTATTAAAACCAAGGTGAACCATCATCTTACATTTCTAACAATGTACAAAATTAGAGGTATGTGATAAGAGTTAAAACATTCCAAGTTTCTTGCAGTATGGATAGCTCTGGTACACCAGTATGCATGTTGTGTTAGTTTTCAAGGGCTGCCATAACAACTTACCACAAACTTGGCTTAAAACAATAGTAATTTATTCCCCGCCCCTCCCCCCCCAGCTGTGGAAGCCAAAGTCCAAGATCGAAGTGTCAAGAGGGTTAGTTCCTTCTGGAGGCTCTGAGGAAGAGTCGTCCTCTCTCCTAGCTCTTGATAACTGCCAACAGCCCTTAGCATTCCTTAGTTTGTAGCTACCTCACTCAAATCTCTGCCTCTGTCTATACGGTTTTCCCCTTCGTGTTGGCTCTGTCTGCATGTGGCCTTCGCCCCTCTGTCTCCATGTCTTCCACTATTCTGTCTAAGGACATTCTTCCTTGGATTTAGAGCCCATCCTAATCCACGATGATCTAATCTCAAGAGCCTTCCCTTAAATACTTTTCAAAGACCTTTATTACAAGTAAGACACATTTGGAGGTTCTCGGTTGATATATCCTTGAGAGACTACAATTCAATCCAGTACACAGTATGTTAAAAATACTGTGTAAAATATGGTAAATGTTGTCACTAAAAAAATTTTAAGTGAAATATGTAAATTCTAAACAAATAAGAGGGATAAAGAAATACAGAAAACAATCTCCTTCAAGGTAAGAGAAATAATAGCTAAGCAAAACCATAGTAATATAAAGTGGTAGAAGTCAAAATGAATTAAAAATAACTTTAAATGTAAATAAGTTAAAAGTAGAATTCAGATTAGATTAAAAATGAAACAAAACATACATATATCATGGCTGATCAAAACATTCACTGACTTGGGTTCAATTCTCCTTAACACCTTCAATGCCTTAGCTTAGCAGGGGGAAAGTACATTCTCACTTGATTAGTGTCCTGAAATAATTTTCACCTGTGACAACATTAACAACAGATTATAAACAGAGGTTGCAGAATAGAAAAAAGCTGCTTTCAAACCAAATTTCCCACATTCTAATTCAGCGGTGTCAAACTCATTTTCACCGGGGGGCGGGGGGGAAAAGGGGGCACATCAGCCTCGTGGTTGCCTTCGAAGAGCCAAATGTAATTTTAGGACTGTGTAAATGTAACTACTCCCTAACCATTAAGTGAGAGCTCGGCACTGCTGCTGGGTGGAAACACGGTGCTGGGCCGGATAAAACAAGGTGGAGAGCTGGATTCAGTCCGCAGGTCTTCTGTTTGCCACCTGTGTTCTAATTGCATTTAAGGAGTTAATTTGGGGGATCTGTTTCAAGATTTTTTAAAGTAGTTTTAGATGGCTTAAAAAATTAACAAAAAGTTAAAACTGTGAGATTTATTTTTGATCCCTCACTTATCTTTATTCTTCTGCCAATTTTCTTTAAAAAAAAATTTTTTTTAATTCCAGACTACAGAAAACAGATGTTGTTACTGAACCTGGTAGACTATGATTGATTTTCAATCATGGTGAGCACGAAGTATACTGCATGGGCCAGGTTTAATAAGTTCAGAATACAAAAATATGTCACCTGCAGACACACACATACTCCTATAATTTTATGTAAAAAAGTAAACATTTAAAAATAAAGTATGAAGTACAAATTTTAGCATAATAATGATGTCAAAAAGAAAAGGAAAATTCAGTCAATGGACTATGCACTTTTCCTCTAAACCTCATTTTGACAAAAAGATGAAATAGCCAGCCAGTCCTAATGTGAACTATGTTTTTTTAAAGTAAACAATGTAATATATAAGCAATTTTAATTCAAGACTCATCTCAATTCTTATTAAACCTAAAAGTCAGAAAAACCTTCTGCCCTTCAGAATACAATTGAAAATCAGCTTTGTTTGCCTCCCTCCAGATATTGCTCTCTTCAGTGGTAGGATTGTATTAGTAACTTTACGTCCCTGACTCACTGCATAGCGTCTGTTGATCAACAAGTTTATTGAATGTGTGAATTTACATGATAAATTTCCCCCAAATTTATTTGCCTTTGATCATAAAGACCCTTTCCCCTAAAGTTTTAGTATATTGGCAGTGGAGAGGGGCTTAAGGTCCAATAGTCTGACCCAACAATATTCCTTCATGTTATGGTAAAAAGTGATTGGAGCCTGAAGAAAAGCCAATGCATTCAATACAGAGCCCCACGAGGTATTATGAGGGTTACCAGCAAGTCTCATATTTTAGGTTTTAGCACAAATTTTTTTCAGTATTTAAACATGGAGAATAATTTCCTTTTAATAAATACTCTTAGACAATTAAAAGAAAGATTCTTTCCTAACTTTGCCCCATCTGCTCCCAACAAACCTCAGACATTTCACTTTTTAAGGTCTGTTCAAAGTGGGAGGAAGACAAATTTCACCGTCTGAAAATTTTAATTCTCTTTCAGCAATCACAATTCTAAATTTAACATAAAAATCTAGAAAGTCAGCAAAAGCAGAAAGATAATAGTTAGATTCGTTGAACAATCAGCTGAGACAGGAAGAAGATAGCCCTTTTAGTCGGCAATAGATTAAATGTACACATTTCTACTTTAACATTTTATATACTGTCTTTTATAGACTTCCTTATATGGATGGTGAACTACAGTTTAGTCACATTCTTACATTACAGAAAAGTTACAGTTTGATGTCTATACAAAATAGTCATTAAAGAAGGTTTTGCTGGGGACAGAAGGTGCTGCCTTAAGTAATTCCTGGAAATGGTATCTGGATACTGTAAGACTAACAACAAAAAGAAATAGAAAAAAATGTGCATAAGCATTGCATCTCCTAGATAAATTTCTCACAAGGTACTGGGTTAGCAATCCTGAAACTACATTATATGTGCACTAGAGTTGAAAAAATAAGTAAATAAATTGCAGATAATGAGAGTTAGGTTTCTCACTGACAGAGAAAGAAGTTACAAATAAGCAAAAGGAGATAGCTGAGGTGAATCCTATAGTACTGGAAGATGAGTTGGAGGTATCAGTATAAACTCAGGTTTATTTTAAATATACACAGATAAATACAGAAGGAATTATAGATATGTCTTTGAGTATGTACACACAGTCAACAACCACCACTAACAATCAAGACTTTGATTCTAAATGTCATTCTCCAATTAAAGGAATAGTTCTTTAGAGAAATGGCTGACTCTAGGGCCGGGGCAAAGAATATACAAAGACAAGCCTGGAGTAGAACGTGAGGACGGAGTAAGGGAAAAAAAGAGGGTCATGGCAAAGGATATAACTCCCAAAGGCCAAAGTGAGAATAATTTGAGCTTCAAAATAATCATAGTATTTTATTATAACACAAAAATAAAATACATATCCTTGAGCCTATATGAAAATTAATTGCATGATAAGTAACAAATCTCCCATACATTAGAATTCCAAATAATATATGCAAATACCCACTTTGGAGAAGACAACTTAATTCCTCTCCTCCATGAGCAGGCATTGAACTTATGACTGACTTTCAAAGAATACATGTGGAATTGAAAACAATGTAGCTCTCCAATAGAGAAAGAACCTGGTAAGGATAATACCACCAGTGACAAGTCACACTAGTATCATATTCCGCTTATGTGATGGAATAGAAAAGCACTTCCACTCTGTGGCATTCTTCCCCAGAAAATGATCATCCCGGTAAAATCATGAGAATCTATCAGATAGATTAGAATTGAGGGGCACTTTACAAACTATCTGACCAGTACTCTTCCAAAACATCAATGTCTAGGAAAACAAGGGAAGATTAAGAAACTGTTACAGACTAAGGAGACAGGATAGCCAAAAGGTATTGTAGTGTGTTAAATTGGATCCAGGAATAGAGAAAGGTCATCACTAGATTAGTAGAAAAACTGTGAAATCCAAATAAAGTCTACAGTTTCATTAACTATGTTTTGCACCAATGTTTTCTTAAACTAAATTTGATAAACAGGTAACACGTATGATGTTAACATTAGAGGAAGCTAGATAAAGGGTATAGAACTCTGTAACTACTTTTGCAACTTTTCTGTTAATATGAAATTCCTCCAAATTTTTAAATCGTCTTGAAGTAGACCCCAGCATATCTCTCAGCTCGGCTTTGACCTACAGGCGCCCGGGAGAAGACCGCCTCCGCAGCGAGGTCCACGCTCTTCCCACTGTTGTGATGCTTCAGCACACCTGTGGCCAGGCCGTCTGCCGCGCTTGTGTGGCCGCTTGTCCACGTATACGGTACGGGAGGTCGCGATTCCACTGTTCTTTCTTCCGCTGCCTCTAATCAGAATAAACTGCAACAAGTGGGAAAGGAATCATTGAGTAGAACAGATCTTGAAGGAACCCCAAATGGCTGCTCCTGTTTCGAAACCCTGCATGAAGCGTTCCGTTCCAGCGAAAAGCCTGAATGACATGACCGCAAAAGAGAGATTTCCTCCCTTCCCGTCCAACTTGGCTTGCTGAAAACAGTTGCTTGAACAATCCCCCTGGAGTCATTTCTGCCTTTTCTACCAGGATGAGTGTCCGCTGTGGTGAAGCACCGTGCACAAGGAGCAGTGCAACTTCTTTCAATGGAACCGCTCTTTCTGAATTAATGGTCCTGAACAGTAAAAACCAAACGTTGAGAGTGGAAGATAAGATTGATCCATCAATCATTGGTGGAATGATTGTCCGTTTTGGAGAGAAATGTGTTGATATATATGTAAAAACCAAGATTCAGAAGCTGAGTAAGCTTATGCGGGAGGTTTTTTGAAACTGCTGATTTTTCTGTCGGTGAAAATTCTTAAACTGAAAGCAACAATGCTTCCTCAACAGAAAAGTCTTGAAGTATTCAAAGAAATAAAAATATTCTACAAATCATACTAATTTGTATAATTCATCTGTAAAATAAAAAACAACTTTCCTAATTCAAACACATTAAGACTTGTTCAAAGTCAGTGATATAGAAAGAGAAACTACAAATACCAGTTTATTTTTAGGGTTATAGAAAAATCAGGAAGGTTTAAATGTATAAACTCTTTATGTGTAGCTAAAGATTCCACAATTTCTTTATAAAGTTACATTTAGATGAACAGAAGATATCCTAACATCAGCTACTCTGGAAATAAACAGGAGTTGTTGCCTACTGGCAAAGAATGTGGACTTAAGTTGCTACTTGACTTTTTTTGGTCTAAGATTACCCTGAAAGGACAGGGGGAATATCTCTAATTTTCCCTTAACACTCCATTATAAGCAGGTCACATTCATTTAAATTCATCCTTAACCTATTTTCAGAATTTCCCAAAATTTAGCTACCACACACTACTTTAACAATTTGTCCTGAAGAATTTAAGATTTAAAACAAACACACAAAACAAAATATACCCAAGCATTAACTGTGTACACCTGTGAGATTAGATTGGTTTTCTTTTTGCTTATTTTCTGAAGTCTTCTACAGTGAATGGATACAGTAATCATCATTTGGCACCGTGCCTGGTACTGCAGGAATTCAATGTTAGTGACTGAAAACTCAACTGGCATTACTTTTACTAAAGAATCAAGGTGGTTATAGTCTTCCAGAACTGAGACCCAGCAGCCGCCTGTAAAGGTGCGGGGGGGCGGGCAGCGGAGGGCATGCAGAGACAGTAGGGGTGATACTGGGCAAGCGGCTCCAGCAGGAGCTGACGCTTAAAATCCTCCAGCAGAACTGCCTTCCCTGACTCGAACTGCCCCTTCAATGGTGGAGGGGCTGGGAAGGACCATCCAGGGAGCAGCCGGAACAGTCTGGGAAGACCTGAGGTCTCTCTCCACGGAGTTCCCCAGCGGGTACTGTCCCAGCGCCTACCTTCACAGCCCACCCACAGAGAAGGAAGCTCATGCCCTGCCGCCACCACCAACACATGGACACCAGTCCCTTCTGCCTGGACATGCTGGAGGTCAAGTGGTCAGCCCTGTGACATCGGGAGCACCCTGCTCTCCGTGCAGGGCGTGCTGGGAGAACCCAGTATCAACAGCCCTCTGAGCACACGTACTGCTGAGTTCTGGAAACACCCACCGCCTTTAAGAATCTGCAAGAAACCGTAGAGCAGGTCTCCCTCCAAGAGCCCCGACCCGGCTGTCCAGCCTGTCTCCCTCTGCTGTCCTTAATTTTTCGTCGGATGGTCTGTCTTCTTTTTTGTCTTTTGTGTAAGACTTTGTTGTATTAAGCCATGGTGTCATTTTTGGTTTGTTTTTTGTTTCCAGTTAAGCCCTTGTGATCAGTACATTAGTTAAAAACAAAAGAATCAAGGTGCCTACTAAATTTTAAACTAAATATTATCACAAGTATCCTCTTTAGTTTTATAATCTACAAAGACATCCAATTATAAAAATGAAGATTTAAAAAAATAAACATCGATCCTAGGATCAATTAGTACTGGTTACCTATTATGTAAACAAGGGAGTATACCTGCCAAAGGTATATTCTTGCAGAAAAGGAAAAAGTTAAATAAGGCTCATATATGTATTAAAAATAAAGTATAGCTCACTTACAAGAGACTTCATTAGAAAGTTTTGGGAATAATTTTTCTACAATAGACTAAAATTTTCCATTTCTATTTTTGACAATACTTTAAACCACTCCATTCCTTGCCTTACACTGAAGTACACAGTGGTTAAAAAGCACCTGTGCTCAACTACTCATCAAATCCTTCTTTAATGTGAACGTGTCTTAAATGTATTCCTTTTATAAGCTTAAACTTTCAATTTTTAAGGCAGAGAACGGTAGTTTCATTTTTTGTATCAAATATTGGAAAATTATATAATTAATGTAAAGCTGAGTCAGTTTTACTAGAGAAAACCTTATTTTAAAAAATCTTTATACAAAATGTAAGGTAATGTGACACCCAGGAACCAATTATTTCACAACCGCAAAAACCCAAAATTAGTCAAGAACGAACCTGATAGTACATATATGGCAGGGAAAGGGGGAAGAATTTTAAAATTTAAAAAGTAGAGTGTCTTGAGTAACGTAGTATGTTCAAATTCTTAAAAGTCTTATCCTTTTAAATTTAAGTTTCCTTTTAAATATTGGTGGTGGCATTCAGGGGCAATCACAGAACCAGAGGTAATAAATAAGACTAAGGTTTAAAAAGTTGGTGTCAAAGGATGACACAGCCCGTACTTGTTATGGATATAGCAGGTTAATGATTCAAAAGGGGAAAGCCTCCTCAACTGGATATTTCAATCTATACTTGGAGTTTAGAAATTGCAGCCAGTGCATTTTCTGGACCTATTAAAGCTTTCTGAATTAAGACACTGAAAGATAAAAAAAAGATAAGGAGTAGTTAGATTTTATTGGGTTGGCTAAAAAGTCCATATGGTTTTTTCCGTAAAATAAAAGACACATTTTTCATTTTCACCAAAAACTTTATTGATTTGGATATTTTGAGTATGTTGGCTATCTCTCGTATGGTGTGACATTGATTGTTCTCAATGAATGTCTTGATTTGCTTGCTATCGACTTCAACTGGTCTACACAACTGTGAGCATCTTCCAGCGAGAAATCTCCAGCGTGAAACTTCGTACTTTTGACGTGTTCTATCAGTCACCACACCTTCTACATACACTGCACAAACCATTTTTTGTTCTCAGTTCTGTTCTTACCTTTCTTGAAATAATAAAGCAGAATATGCTGAAAATGTTGCACATTTTCTTCCATCTTCAATATTAAAATGGCTACACAAAAAGTCACCAATTTAGATTTTTTTTTAATGCACGCTGATATGACAACTGTCACTATACAATCTTAAAACTGTTTCGAATGAAGTTAAAGACAACTACTAGGGCCATCATAGGGAAACAAACAAACAAACCAAATGAACCAAACGAACTTTTTGGCGAGCCCAATTATGATTTAAAAATGATAAAAATTTATAAAACTTACCCTTATAGTAATACATTTATGACATAGTTCTGATACTTAATACCAAACCAGTTAAAAATACAAACAAACATGAACATGAGCTAAAAGCAATTCCTTTGCCATATACTTGACAACATTTAGCTTCTGAGATCTTTCCTGGAAAAAAATTTAGAATAAACTGTGCCTAAATCATCTTCTTAGATAGAAGCATTAATAATAATAAATGCTATCTAAAGTTCTGACCATAAATTAGGTGTTTTGAAGCAGAGTCCACTATCAAAAGCATTAAGATAGTATCAATCAAGTATTAAGAGTTAATAATACACTTGTATTTGGTGCAAATGTAATTTTATTAAACCTTACAATGAATGTTGTGGCATATTTTTTTCCATTGTGTGACAACTTATTGGCTGGCACCTGAATACAGTACTTCTTTTGAAAAATACACAATGGGAACTGACAAAAGGGAGAGAAACTAGTTTTAAGGGCAAAAAAGATGAGCAATTAATTTTTGTTTCCTTAGTACCTAACTCTAAAATGGCTAAAGTTCCAAGCAATAATGCTGTTACACTGCACAAGATTATCTCATTCAGCCCCCAAAATTCTGATAAAATTAATTTATAAGGATTATTATACCTGTAAAATTCAACCTAAGGTTTCTGCTGAGTAGTATGATTTTAAAGAGCTACTTCTTCAAATATAACAATTATTTTTCCAAGTCACTGTAGATGGGGGGGGGGTGTCTCTAAAATATTATACGTTAGGTAGCCACTTTACAAGTGAGCAATTACTTCAAAATCATACTGGGCACCAAATTATCTGTTGCTGACTTGGGCTTATGTGACTGTCATATTTATGGGTAAGAAAATGCAATCTTTAAAATCTACCATTCACTTGTCTTTATACAGTAGAGTGGTATTGAATCTGAGTAAAGTGACCATTTCTTTTACAGAAATGATCACTAGTGGAACATCTAAAATTCAGCAGGCCTGAGCAGGGCATTTTTATTGAAATGCAATCAGAACTTAGATCTTAACTTCGGCTAACATCACCATACTACAGTGTAAAGTTTAGATTGCCTCAAATGAGTACAATTAACTCATTAAGTATTAAATTACTCATCTTCGGTTTAAAAAAATAACACAAAAGTTTTATTTATTCTTTCTCCCAACAATTTTGAGAATACTTTCTGACAAAGGCCTAAACAGTGTCCAAGGTCACATTTATTAACCAACCTCCTCTAAAATAAAATAATGGACAATGTTAACCTAGTAAACTGACTTTTCAAGCGCTCCTATGGCATTTGCAGAGATGGCAAACAAGAGAATTGTATCCTAAGTGAAATAAGGTATTTCAGTTATCAAGTCTGAGGAACAATTCTAAGTTATCTATAATTGAGCAGTAGAAAAATGCTAAGTAAAGAAATCCTTTTTACTCCAGTTGCAAAATTCAAGTTCACCTGTAAAACAGCATGAGATGTGCCTTACTAAAAGAGCATGTAGGTCCTCCTACCCTCTCCCAAATGAGGAAGGAATATTCAATAGCTTAAAAATCTAATTGCTCATCTTTTACCCAAAATTTATTGAGATCAACTAATGTAGATTTATTCTACTTGCAAAGGTTTTCTTTTTTAAAAAGTAGCTCATACATATACAATTCTTATATCACAAGGTTAATGTCAATGATTTCAAAATACTGATGTCTGATATTTCTAGTTACTTGTCCAAATCACAAGTTATTCTTAATATGTGTGGCAGTTCAAATATTTCATTAAAATTGCCCATGGTAACTAAGATTAAAATTCCTTCATCAAAAGGCTGGAGAGCAATCATTTATATTCAATTCACATTTGTCAATGGTGAAATTAAATTTACAACCTAGTAAAAGAAGGATACCTTTTTAAAAATTAAACCTCAATTATTTAACCAGAAAGTCTAATGCTGTTTTGTTTATTTACTACTCTTCATTACAATCTTTTACTGAATAAAGGTGAAATAAACCTAATGTGATTGTTTGCAATCATGACTCCCTACATACCATTTCATCAACCCTCAGAATAAAATGTCAACACAAAAATCCAAGTAATCCAGCTCATTAAGCTCACAGGTAAAAATGAGTTTTTCTCAAGCCAATAAGGAGTTTTTTTTTTTATTCATAACAACTTTATTAAGACATTTGCAGGGCAAATATGCCATCATAAATTTTATTCTGAATAATAAAGTGCTGAATGATAATTACCTGAATCTTTTTTAGTACTTTCCACTTAAAAGAGCCCTTTCTGTGGCATTGGCAAAGCTGTTTAAAAAACACCAAAAAAAAAAAAAAAGAAAAGAAAAAAGAAAAAGAAAGAAAAGCTAACTTTCAGTAAGGGAAAAGGAAGCACTGCAACCTTTTGTGTTTAACTATAGTGACAAATAATTAAGACCAAAGTAATTCATGCAAGTTATCTTTAAAGGTATACTAAAACTTGAAGAAAGAAAGAACACTTACTGACCATTGATACTATGGCAGTAAATTGCATACTTAAATACCTTAATTATCCTAGATGCCTAGATCTGGCTTGGCAAGCATCATGCCACTGACATGCTTTAGCTCTTTTTGTAACTAAAGGTGATTTGCAGTTCAATTACTGAATATTTCAATGTGACTCATTAAGCTGTGTGATAAACTTTAGGTTAAATTTAAGCAAATTCTCTACACCTAATCACATCATCAGCACAAGCAGGACAATGCTGGCATAGCATGAAAGGTGGGTCACTTTAAAAAGATTCTTCCTTTTACTGCATGATATATTAAGATGACAGACCTAAATTTCAACTGGGTTAATGAGTTAGAATAGATTTGTTTCCCAAATTTAGCACACAATAATTTCAGTGGATTAGAGAAAGAAATCTCAGATGTCGGGTGGTAGGGGGGGAAGCTGGAGCTCAGGTAGCTAACCAATAGCTCTAAAAACTGTCATGCTACAAGAGTACTTTCATAAAATGAACTTTGTAACAAACTCAACAGTGTTTTGAGTTGAAGTTGACCAACTGCTGCATAGAAAATATGCTATCATACAACAGTCAAGTTTAAGCCAGTGCGTAGAGAAGATAAAGCACTTATGGTAACTGCAAATGGTAACAAGTCCATAAAGTTTGTACGACCTAGCATGGGGGTGGGGGTGGAGAATGATAAGAAAAAATGGTTAGGAAAAAAATAAAGTGGAAATGGGAGAAGCTTGGAGAAGAGAAGGAAGAAGCAAAAAAGAAAGACCTTCAATTGTATAAAATTCACAAACCAGGAAAATATAAAGACAGCAGTGAAGAATGGTTAACTCCGTCCTGAACACCCAACAGCAAGCAAAACCAGAATGAATAAGCCTTTGGCAGACAATTTTAAAAATTTGAATATGACATTACATTTCTCAATAATTCACAAACAATATATTATATGGTATATTTATATTAAATACTGGGAAACCAATCCTGTAAATTTGATGCTTATAATGCTTTAGCTAATGAGAGCACGATGATATCAAGCTAAATGAATGCTGGTGTTATCACAACAGTGCTCATTTATGAAACAACTGTTAACAATTCGTGCTTTGACAGTGCTAAAATACAGTCAAATTATCATCTATGAAGTGAAACAAAGGTCTCTAGCTTTTCTGGAATATGCCCTTTGTAATATATTCTATGATTTACTATGACACGAGCAGCAAGACACTGCAATGTGGTATGATTTATGGGCTGGATCAGATTTTTGGCTATTTCCTTCTCGTCCAGCAAGTCACTAGCAGTTTGTTTGTGCAAGTTTGTGGCATCAAAATGTGCACCTGATTTGATAAGGAGATTCATGATATCTGGATGGTTGTTTAGAGCAGCAATATGTAGGGGACTGTTGTCATCGGAGTCTCTGACGTTCACATCAGCACCACATTCTATCAGTATTGCAGTAACTTGCAGAGATGGAAATTTACAAACAGGGTACCGCCCTACACATGTAGTGTTCTTGTCCACAGCCAGATGAAGAGGGCTGAAGTTATTCTTTCCCCTTGGATGCAGCTTAAGAAACCTGTATATAGTCTGCTTTTTGAAATGGTCCTGTTCTAGAGTGCAAGGAACTTTTTCTAACAAGCAAATTAAGTGCAAAATAATGGAAAGAGCCTTATTTAACTGCAACGGGTCAGCTGGACACTGAGTCTGTTTGATGGCACGCTCTATTTCAAGGACACTTTTGCACAGTATGCCCATAAGATCATCAAATGTAACAGTGGTGCCTAGCAGGCCTTTAGCCCTATCCTGTAGCATAAAAGAGAACAGTTCTGCAAAAGATAGTAAGCTGCTAGCAGTCATTGGGCTTAAAGGGTCCAAATTGTTCTGCTGCATATCCAAAGCATATTTCCATAGGTTGATGCATCGTTTGAAATTTCCAGAGTCTGCATAGACGGCGCCTCTATATCTAATATAGTAAGAGGTATCAGGATGAGAAGGACCCAGAATACGTTCTCTAATTAATAGTGCCTGCATTCTCATCTCATCAGGATCAGCAATAAGACCTTCTAGCTCTTCTGAACTGTTTACCTCCTTGGCATAATCATAAGCCATTATTAGTGTCTGAGGTACTGGTTTGCTAATTATATTAGTCCTATCGCTGTATCTCATGTTCATTGCCTTTTTCCAGTATTTTAAAGCCCCAAGTAGATCTCTTTTTTTGTCTACAAATGTCGCTCCCAGAAGCTCTAAAGCATTGATCCGCTCTGTCTTGCTGGTCTGTGCATGATGAGTCAGAAAATCCACAATATTTGTGTGACCGGTCACACTTGCTGAGAGAAGGGGAGTCATTCCATAACCATCCTTTTCCATCTTGGCACAATACATAAGAAGCATCTTCATGATGTCCAAACTTCCAGATTCTGCGCAATCATGCAGTGCAGTATTACCTTTAAGGGGAGGGAAAAAAAGATAAAATATTGATAGTGTAATACAAGCATATACTTTAGAACCTAAAGAAACACAGGCAGCTCTAAACCACCCGTGATATGACATACTTTAATTTCATTAAAAAAAGAAAAAAATGATCTCCAGCTCCTAAAACTAGTGTCCGATACATAGTAGAGATTAAAGAAATACTTGTTAAGTTTGTTGAATAAATGAAATAACCAAATTAGGCATGAAAAGATATCCAACGATGAAATTCAAAACTAATCGATGGCCTCTTGGTATTTTTAAATAATGTTTCCAAGTGCATATTCTAAAACTAAAAACTGATGAAATTAATCAACTATTCAGTTTTACTGATAGTCACTTAACTTTCTGAGTGAGTTAACTTTCAAGCCTCCAAATTTGGAAATGAGAAACCTAGTTTATAATATTTAAGATTCCCCAATTTAATTCTAATAGTAGTCAGAAACTATTTTTTCCTTATTTTTGATTGCCAAGAGAACTTCAACTGTTTTAGTCAAAAGTTCTTGGTAATAAAGTACTTTCCTCAAAAAGCTCCCATAAGAAAAACAAGTCTAGTGAAATCTGAAAAATATGTGGGTAGTTCAATATGAACTTTAAAGGAGACATCTGAAGTATCATTTCACAACAGATTATTTCTCATTGTAATTTAATTTTTAAACAATCTTTTTAGATGTACTAAATGTTCTAACACTGGCTTGTTCTTCCCACATATGGATTAAACTGACAACAGGCACTGGCACATTAGTGAAGACCTGTATGGAACATATTAAGACATTATAACCACCCAAGTATTTTAGCTACCTAAGTTTAATTATAAACATTTTACTAAGTATCAAAACAAAAATTATCACACAGACCTTTGATATTCACATACATTGTTTACAGAAAATTTCAACAGTGAGTCACTTTAGGCATGTGTGCAGGAAAGAGTTAGCATAGCTGGCTGAGACAACTATCCTTAGAAAGACCTGCCCGCAAGGCCACTGGCTGGCCATCTGGGAACCTGTCTGGGAAACAGTTTCAAGACATAAAACTTTTCCTAAATAAGGGTAGCTCACTGTACAAACAATGCAATTTATGCTGAAAAATGTGTTTTAAAAAAATCTGTTTGATGTCATGTAAGAGCTAACAAGGGGATAACAACTGGGAGAAGAAAGAAAATTAGAGAAGTAAAGCCCACAATTTGGGGAAGGTTCCCCAAAAGGCCTCTACCAATTCTGGAAGAGGCAGACGAAAAACTGAGCAGAGCCTCTGACAACCTTACAGGACTACATAAGAAAACTGGAGTCTAAAGCCCACTAGGATGGGAATTTTAAAATCCCCCTACACTTTGGGTTATAGTTCTGAAGGTCTAAACTCTAGAACTTAAGGTGAACTGCAAAAGACTAGCAATCACAGGAATGAAAATCCAATTTAAAATCATCTCAATATTAAAGTAATCCAGGATTACTCATTTACATCAGTGAATTTCTGGCTCACTTCAAGAGCCAGAAGCAAATACAAAGACTATTTAGAAGATGTTATCATACTAAGGCTTAAATTATTTTTTATATTATTCACATATGATGTTTGGTATCCAATCAAAAATAATGGACAAAAGAGAAAACAAGAAACCATACATAACACAAAAACCGAGAAAAATAAGACCTCAGAGAAAAGCCCAACAGAAGGTCCAGATAATACACTTACCAGATACCGACTTTAAAATAACTATGCTTAGCATATTCAGAGAAATTAAGAAACAATTTTGATAATTAAAGAATCAGAAACTACAAAAGGAAAAAAGTACATTCTAGAACTGAAAGACTCAGTGGGTGGCTTTAAAAGCAGATGACATATAGCTGAATAGAGAGCTAGGAACAAGAAAATAAAAGCATACAAATGAAGGGATGCCAAAGCAGGAGACTGTGAGAAAAAGAAGGAAAGCTGTCACAAGGGTTGATATAAAACCAGAATTCTAGTGGAAGGACACTGCCCCAAAGTCAATACCTAAAAAGATAAAGTGTGAGAATTTTCTGAAGCTGATCAAAGATTAAACTATAAATTTATTACATTTTAAAAACACCAAAAGAGATAAATTTTTAAAAATCACCTTTGAGGCACACTACAGCAAAATTGCTGAAATCAAAGAAAAGAGAAGAATCTTAAAATCAGGTAATAGGCAGACATGACCTACAAAAGACCACCAGTTGACTGACAGGAACGTTTTCATCAGGAAAAACAGAAGCCAGGAATCAACAGAGTATCTTAAAATAAAGGAACATAACTGTCAAGTTAGAGCTCTATACCCACATCAAGAATAAATGTCAAACAAAGGACCATTTCAGGTGAGAAAGAAAAACAAAAAGACTAAGATATTTATTACCAGCAGACATAAATTAAATACTGTAACGGTGTCATTTAGGGTAAAGGAAGATAAGCTACACGGAAGCCTGGAGAAGCCTGTTATTAACTTTAATAACTAAAATAATGTCTCAAAGGGCTTGAACTACATGTAGAAATAAAACGCTTGACAGCGATAGTATAAAAGTAAGAAAGATATTTGGAGATAAACTACAGAGTGGAGCAAATGCTGACTTACTAAATTGTGAGTACACAAAACACAGTTCATTCTTGATTATGTATTATCACATTATTTTCCATTTGAACAACTATAAACCTATTTTTGCCCCACTGTGTATTCTAAGATTTCTGCATTTCTTGGAAAGAGGTAAAATTAGAAATTTGCGTTAGCCTTTTATAAGTCAAAGTAGTACTATCTAGGGCAGAAGTGTCAAATTCATTTTCACCGGGGGCCATATCAGCCTCATGGTTGCCTTCAAAGGGCAATGTCTGAAAAACAGACATTAGTAGCAAAACACAAACCCATGTTTCTCAATCGCTATTTCAGGGTACTGCTCATTTCTGAGTACTGGTCATATTTTAAATGCCAATCATACTAGACTCCAATGAATAAGTTATACCTAATACAAGCCCAATCTCATAATATAACTCTTACCAATCACAACTTTCCAACTCAAAAGCTTTCATGCTTCCTCTAAGGAAATAGCTGGAAATCTTTAAGATGGCTTTTGGAATTCTACTGCACTGATTCTCCAAACACCATTTATGTGGGGGTGGGAGGGCAATGAGGAAGAAATCTATAGTTTTAAACATCATGGTACGTGCAGTAAAGTTTAACTGTGTTTAGTGGGAACACATTATGGGAAATGGTTTTAAAGACAAAGAAGTATTTCCCCACCCTACCTCTCCGGCTTCGTTTCTCATCACCTCCAGTATGAATACTGCACTGTGAATCTAGCCCAGGAGATGGCAAACTTTTTTGTAAAGGGCTAAGTAGTGTTTTAGGCTTTGCAGGCCATAAGGTCAACTGCCTTATAGCAAAAATTATCCACAGGCAATATAGTAGTCCCCCTTATCTGCAAAGGGACACATTCCAAGACCCTCTTGTGGATGCATGAAACCAAGGATAGTACCAAACCCTATATGTATGTTTTTTCCTATACATATATACCTATGATAAAGTGTAAACTACCCTTGCACTTAGGAGCCATTTAAGTAAAATTAGGGTTACTTGAACACAAGCATTGAGATACAGCAGCAATTTGCTTAAGGTCTCCTAAGTGACCAAAAGATGAGTACTGTACACAGGGTGGACACTCCAGACAACTAAATGATTCACATTCCGGGAGGGACAGTGAAAGATTTCATCTCACTACCCAGAATAGTGTGCAATTGAAAATTTATGAAATGTACCTTCTGGAATTTTCCATTTAATATTTTCAGACTATTGCTTACCTTGGATAACAAACTGTGGAAAGTAAAACTGTGGATGAGAGGGGAACTACTGTATGTCAAATTAATGCACATGGTTGTTTTCTAAGAAAACTTTGCTTACGGACAATGAAATGTGATTTTCCTATAATTTCACGTCATGAAATATTATTATTCTTCATTTGACTTTTTTTTAATTATTAAAAATACAAAACCCATTTCTTAGCTCTCCCAGGTAATCCAAAAAACAGGGAGTAGGCAGGATATGACAACCCCTGAGCCATAGTTTGCCAACACCTACCCTAATCCAAAAGACATTACCGATACCTGCCATACATAAGGCAGATATTCTGCTTATGCTTCACATCACTATCCTAAGTATCTCTCCCAGCACCAGGAGCAGTCTGCTCACTTCCACCTCCAAGCCTCTGCTCTTAACATTTCTGTAATACACTCTTTCTTCTTTACCTTTTTAACTTCTTGTCCTCCAAGTCTCACCAGGAATTTTAGCTGCTCAAAGAGGCCTCCTTAGTTATACCATATCAATTTGCCATCTTGAGAATGCCTGGTGAATAAATGTACCACTCATTGTAGTAGGTATTCATATTGCATCTACAATTATAATATTATGTAATACCTTATAATAGTATAATGTTACTGCCTCAGAAAGTTTTTTTTTTTTTACCTAAACTGTTAATGTTCCTGAAGTACACAGATCCTGTATTTCCTTTCTATCCCAGATAAGCAATTAGCACTGTGAAAGTTGAGGTAGCTTCTTAAAGTTTTAAACTTGATATCACAAAAAGTGATTCAAACCACCTCTTTGGATAAATAAGTTTAAAAAATAAAATCTTAGAAGGGGTTCTTCTTACCTGAGGGAATCTTGTTAATACTCTAACAACCTAAGTATATCGAACCACAAACTTTTAAGCCCTGGAAACACTAAAAATATATTCTGAATTATAGCCTATAGCACTAATTAAAAGTTTAGAAAACAGAGCCTTTTTAAAAAAAGTCTAATTTTGAAGTGACTATAATTTTTGTGTCATGTCTCCAAGTCTCTTTTACATAGTATGTTTTGATAAAGTTGTAATCGGTAATATACAACTGTTGCCTGCTTTTCACCCACACGGTCATTTTGTCATGTTATGTTACCACATGGTCTACATGAAAATCATTCTCGTTATGGTGAAAGTCCAAGTAAGGAGGCATGTCATAATTCACATAAACACATCCCCGTTAATGGACATCTAATTTACATAAACACTTCCCTGTTAATGGACATTTGCACTGTTTCAGAGTTTCACTATTGGAATTAGTGCTTAAAAAACTTTAAGGGTAACAGACCAGTGATTGCCGGGGCAGGGCCAGGGGGCGGTGCTGGAAGAGGGGCTGACTGCAAAAGGGCATGAAGGAAGCTTTTGTTCTCTTTATTGTAGTGGCAGTTAAATTATAGTATATAACTGTCAAAGTTACAGAACTGTGTACTAAAAAAGGTGGATTTTATTGTATTTATACTCTATAAACAAATGACAAAAAAGTTAATGCCTACCTTAAAACAGAATCACAAATGTGTAATAACACATTTTTAATTCATTTTCAAAGGAATTATAAAATATTTCAGAAGTTCCACTTTTATAGTATTGTTTCTAGGACTGGAATCAATCTTTGAATTTTGATTTATATTACCTTTATAGCTAGTTATATAGAACATTTTTCCATGTCTGTTCACAAACTTTATTTTCTTTCATGACATGTCTCTTTATATTCCAGTTTCTGAGATTTGTCTGACTTACTATACATAAATAATTTTTAAGATGATAAACACTTGTCTTCTATATTTACTGTACACAGGTATACCTTGGATATATTGCAGGTTCAGTTGCAGACCATTGCAATAAAGCAAATACCACAATAAAGCAAGTCACATGATTCTCTTTTGGTTTCTAGTGCATATAGAAATTATGTTTACACTATATTAAGTGGTCTATTAAGTATGCATAGCATTATGTCTATAAAAACAATGTACATACCTTAATTTAAAAATACATTTCTGCTAAAAACAATGCTAACCATCATCTGAGATGTCAGCAAGTAGTAATCTTTTTGCTGGCAGAGGGTCTTGCCCTGATGTTGATAGCTGCTAATTAATAAGGGTGGTTGGTAGGTGCTGAAGGTTGGGGTGGCTGTGGCAATTTCTTAAAATAAAGACAACAGACATTGACTTCTCTCTAGCTATTAAAGTCCTAGATGGCATCTTCTTCCAATATAAGGCTGTTTTGTCTACACTGAAAACCTTGTTTAGTGTAGCGACCTTCGTCATCTTAGCTAGGTCTCCTGCATAACTTGCTGCATCTCCTACATCAGCACTTGGCTGGTTCACCTTGCACTTTATGTTATGGAGACAGTTTCTTTCCTTAAACCTATGAACCAACCTCAGGTAACTTCAAACTTTTCTTCCTCAGTTTCCTCACCTCTCTCTCCCTTCAATTAAAGAGAGTTAAGGCCTTGCTCTAGATTAAGCTGTGGCTTAAGGGAGCATTGTGGCTGGTATAATCTTTTATCCAGACCACTGAAACTTTCTCCATATCAGCAATTAAGGCTGTTTTGCTTTCTTATCATTTGTGTTCACTAGAGTATAACTTTCATAAGGACTTTTCCTTTGCACTCATGACCTGGCTAACTGGCACAAGAGATCTAGCTTTTGGCTTTTGGCTAGAAATCTAGCATGCCTTCCACACTAAGCTCGATCATTCCTAGCTTCTGATTTAAAGTGAGGGACTTGTGACTGTTCCTTTCACTTGAACACTTACACCCATTAGAGGGTTATTAACTGGCCTAATTTCAGTATTATTGTGTCTCAGGGAATAAACTGGGAGGCTTGAGGAGAGGGAAAGAGATAATGAAACAACCAGTTGGTGGAATAGTCAGAACACCTAAAACATTTACAGATTAAATTCATCATCACATGGGCATGGTTTGTGGTACCCCAAAACAATAACAGGAATATCAAAAATCACTGATCATAGATCACCATAACACATAATGAAAAAGTTTGAGACACTGAATTATCAAAATATGACACAGAGACACAAAGTGAGCAAATGCTGTGGGAAAAATGGCGCCAAGAGACCTGTTCGATGCAGGGTTGCCACAAACCTTCAACTGGTAAAAAACACAGTATCTGCAAAGTGCAATAAACTGAAATATAACAGAACAAGATATGGCTATATATTCTGGCTTTATCACTTGCTTCATTCAAGAGCTTTAGCAATGCTGTAAGTATTAAATGCAAGCTCTTGTGAAAAATATAACAAGCTGAATTTAAAAACTGAGTTACTATTTTGTTACTAGTCTATGCTAAGTTACATGCCGAAGACCAATAAAATCGTATTTAATTTTTGCTAGGTAACTTTGTTGATTTAAACTTTTCTTATATAATAACATATACCAACACTTGAAAATTCAACTCAACACTTCTTCTGGTTTACATGTTTCTAAAAAATAATTCCACAATACAATAATTACACTTTCAAAAATTTTGTATCTCTGCCCTGGTCAGGTGACTTGGTTGGTTGGAGCACTGTCCCAAACACCAAAAGGTTACAGGTTCAATCCCTGGTCATGGCACATACGTAGGTTGTGGGTTCTATCCATGGTCAGGGTGCTTACAGGAGGCAGCCAGTCAATGTGCTTCTCTCTCACATTGATGTTTTTTTCTCTCTCTCCCTCCCTTCCTCTCTAATAATAAAAACATATCCTCAGGTGAGGATTAAAAAAAGTAAAACTTTTAAAAAATGTGTATCTCCACCCCTTAATGTCTTATTTTGGTTCTCAGAGTGAGCAAGACAATGAAAATAGAACAGCGTTCAAAAATACTACCACGCATCTTAAATAAAATTAAGGATATTAAGAAATAAGATTAAATGAATTTACCTTTAGCTAAAGAAAAAAAGGAAGTATTGCATTATATAATTCTCAATGCCCAATAGTTAATTCAGAGAAAAAATTAAAATTTCTGAAAATGAATTCATAATGGAAATATTTTTATGACTTCTAAAAAGACCTATCTGTTAAATGGACAATTCTTAAAACTCAAGATAATAGTACCCTGAGTGTTAATTTAGTTAAAGTATTGTTGCAGAAGTTAAAATATTATGATCCAAATACACTAATTTTCATCTATCTAACTTAAATAGTACTAAGATGTCGTGGGGATTTCGTCCCAGCCGAAACCCGTGGGTGACCGTAACCGAATGCGTGAAAGAATCTCATACCGAGACACACGGGGAAAGAGAGACCGGGGCCACGTGGCTGATTCCTCCCATCTCAGGAAAAAGCCCAGTGGCTTGCCCAGCCAGGGTTTTTATCAGGGGCCAATTTACATTGGATTGAATATTCATGGGATTAAGCAGAACAGGTGTAGGATTACTCATTAGCAGGGCATCAGGATGTTGATTCACATCCGGTAGCAGACAGGACCAGATTAAAGTAATATGCAGGGCACAGCAAGCCAGAATTTTTTAAGATACATCTTTGCCAAATTCCTATTAGAGAATTCCCATTCCACAGACATGATCCACACTTGCTCACACAAGAATCACATGGAGCTGTGCTCAAAACGTGTAAATTCTCAGGACTGCGTGTTTACACGCCTGTGGGAATCACTGCCACACTAAGAAAGTTTGGAAGAATTAAAAAGTAGCCATATTCATTGGGATGCTTCTGAGATAGCTATTAAGTGATACAAATTATGGGAAGTACTCATGCACTAAAGCACGTGCTATTCATTAAAAGACCAGAAGTGCTCATCTCAGTTGCTATAAAGAGACCTGTAATATTTTGATAGTAGGCACCTAAAAGGAATTCAGACTCAACTGTTATAGTTTAGGGGCATAGCAATGGGGTCAAGATTTTTTTAAATTAAGCAATCTGAAACAGACTAGTATTTTGAGTTAATACTATATTGAGCCCCAAGAGCTTCCTGGCTCAAAACCAGATAGTATGGGTTTAACGGAGTATTATCAATCAACCACTTAAGTCATAAAAAAACTTCAAAGCATTTATAAATATCTCAATTTGGTGAGATTATGGAGACTCACCAGATTTGGAATTAAGTCAGCTTCTAAACCACTTCCCAAACAGTAAACAGAATTAATTCATCTTTTTAATGAAACAAAACTGTTCTCATAAGGGCAATAAAATATTTAACAAATACATCAATTCAATAGATTTCCACTGTCTGGAAAATCTTTACATAGTTCAAGCTTTGTGTTTGTGTTTTTTCAGTATAAGTCAAATAAAGTTGTGCTTCTCAAACTTTAGTGTGCAAAACCACAAGAGGATCACAATAAAATGCAGCTCTGACTCCGCTGACCTAGAGGTGGGCTCCGAGTGGTGCCTCTGCTGCTGGCCTTTGCTATTGTAGAAGTCATGTATCTGATAAAGGACTTGTATTTAGAATATATAAATTACTCTTACAACTCAGCAATAAAAAAATAACACAATTTAAAAAGGTGCAAAGGATATACAGACATGTCCCCAAAGAAGATATACAAATGGCCAATAAGAACTATGAAAAGACCAGCATCATTAGCCACTGGAGAAATAAAAAATCAAAACCACAGTGAGATATAACTTCACACCCACTAAGATGGCTATCTTAAAAAGAAGGGTAATAACAAATGTCGGTACATTGCTAACAGAAATGTAAAATGGTCGACCACTTTGGAACAGTTTGGAAGTTCCTCAAAAGGTTAAACAGAGTTACCACTGATCCAGCAATTCCATCCCTACCTGTGCTCAAAAGAAAACATACATACTCAGAACTTCTACACAATCATTCACAGCAGCATTACTCCTAATAGCTAAAAAGTTGAAACAACCCAAATGTCCACCAAGTAATAAACGAATAAAAGTGGTGTATCTATACAGTGGATTATTCAACAATAAAAATAAAGTACTGACATGCTATAAAATGAATGAGCCCTGAAAACATGCTAAGTGAAAGATGCAAGTTACAAAAGACCCATATTATGATTCCATTTATATGAAATGTCCAGAACTGACAAATTGATAGAGACAGATTACTGGTTGTCTAAAACTAGTCTATTTGGGGATGAGGGAGGAGCGGAGACTGGGAATGATTATTAATGGATGTGGAATTTTTTTTGCCAGGGATGCAGGTGCGGATGAAAAGGTGATCGTGGTGATGGCTGCACAAGTCTGTGAACATACTAAAACCACTGATTTGTACACTTTAAATCGGTGAATGGTATGTGAAAGCTGTTTTAAAATCAAAGTACTTGTGTTTATGGTAAAAGTGTAAATTTTGACTGATATTAGCAGCAATTAAAGGGATTTTTATTGTAACAGATTTGTCTGTAAATGCCCAAATCTGCTACCATAGGACCTCTTTAGTCTACTGTGCTTGGCATCACTCCTCTTCAACTCCGTGTCTGGGACTAAGCTGAGTCCACAAGAGGTCCATTTATAAAGATGAGGAAACGGTGAGAGGTTCAACTGTAAAACAATGCTGATTCCAATATTTTATTCCTGGAATAACTAACTAGTATATATTAATGGAGGAAGGAGAGAAACACTTTAGAATATCAAAGGAGCAGTAGTGTAACTTGATGAAAATGACACAATATAAAGTTGATGAAAACGTTAACATTACAATTCAGATTTCATTAAAATTTCCTTTCTGGCCTCTCTACCTCACTCTATTCAACAGCTCTTCCCAAAAGGAGGGAAAAAAGCTTAAGATGTTTTAATCAGGTATGCATCCTTGTGACTCCTTTACTTGGGTCTCTCCCCACCACTTCCACCTTGATCTTCCATCACATACATTCCTGATGTTTCAATAGTATAAATCTCAAGAATGCCAAGGGCTTCCTGAATTTTGTCTTAATCAAACAAATTTAATCAATCATTCTTGGAAAACTGGATATAGATGAACTAAGAGAACCATATCTACCCATAAGTCATTAAGTAAAACCCAGTATCTGCCTTAAGTTCTTGGTGCTGCCTACAGCTCTTGAAATAGTGGCAGTACTAAGGATTTATTCATTTCAATTCAACTTCAATTCTATGAGGATTCACATTTCAAAATCCAATCTCCAGGGATAGAGGAACACACTACTTTCCTACTGAACTCAATTTACACGTCATCTACAGCTTAGCTTCTCCAACTAGGCCAAGTTCCCTGGGGATACAGAGACGTGTACAAGGAGAAACAAGAAGGAAAACAATGAACACGGAACAACTTGCAGGAGCAACTTGATGATCTGGGATCAAAATGTTAATAAATTCAACCTGTCAGTTATTTAAACATTTTTAAATCCAAATAAATACAGATGTTACAGGTTAAACAAAAATTTAAGTCTCTCCTTTTTACTCTTCTCTGCAAGTAGGTATGTTGAGGTAACCAATAGGTGAGAAGTCAGGAAGGAAAAGAACACATCTTCCAACACTCTCAGATAGTCCTATAGTACACTGAAATAGCTTACTTGTATGACAACAATCATTATCCTTGTCCATTATCTTAATACTAAAGTTAATTTGTAGGGTAGATTTTTAGTTGAAATTCCTTTGTATTAACTAACATATATGTAGTTTATTTCTTTCTTTTACATTTTCTTGACTGTATATACATCTACGGCCTCAAATACCTATACTGTGGGAGAGAATATAATGCCTGGGGCAAAGTTTGCTTTAAACTACTGCAGGAAACAAAAGGAGAGGAGAAATATATTTTTTAAAACTTTGGAAAATGTGGGTAATTGGTAAAGCAAGGTTATATATACATAGTGGTTCCATGTATTCTTCTCTATTCTTATATAAGTTAGAAAATATCAAAAGGCAAATAAACTGCTCAAACTAGCTGTCTCAAAATCTTACTTACACACTAGCTATATTTAACGTGAGCCTACATGAATTTCTCCCGTTTCTAAACCTGTACAGAATTCTATCTGTGCCACTCACTTTTCACAATTACTGTCAATTCTTCATGTATTTATTTCCACACTGGAAGGACTACAAAATACAGTCCTTGCTAGCAAAGAACTTCTAATCTTTCCCCTTAAATCCACGACATTCATTTAACAAGCCCATTTGCCAAATACCAACTATGGGCCAGATACTCTTTCTACTATATGCATACAAACACTAGGTCTCTAGCCTCAAAAAGCTAACTAGAAATGTACTGGATTGGCCAAAAAGTCCATATGCTTTTTCCATAAAATAAAAGACACATTCTTCTTTTTCACCAATAACTTTATTGATTTGGCTATTTTGAGTATGTTGGCTATCTCCCACGTGGTATATATAACATTGTTCTCAATTAATGTCTCTATTTGATCGCTATCAACTTCAACTAGTCTACCAGACCAAGGAGAGAGCATCCATCATCCGGCAAGAAATCTCCAGCATGAAACTGCAAACAACTTTTGACATTTTCTATCAGTCACAGCACCTTCTCCATACACTGCACACATCTTTTTTTGCGTTTCAGTTGTATTTTTACCTTTCTTGAAATAATAAAGCATAATACACTGAAAATATTGTATATTTTCTTCCATCTTAAGTATTAAAATGGTTACACAAAAAATTAACCAATTTTGATCTGTTTTTTTACTGTATTCTGATATGACAGCTGTGACAATACAATCTCACAAAATTGTTTGTTTTTAAAGATTTTTATTTATTTATTTTAGAGAGAGGGGAAGGGAGGGAGAAAGAGAGGGAGAGAAACAGCAATGTATGGTTGCCTCTCACATGGCCCCCACTGGGGACCTGGCCTGCAACCCAGGCATGTGCCCTGACTAGGAATCGAACCAGGACCCTCTGGTTCCCAGCCCACGCTCAATCCACTGAGCTACACCAGCCAGGGCCGACAAAATTGTTTTGAATGAAGTTAAAAACAACTAAGCACTACTAGAGCCACAGTACGGACTTTTTGGCCAACTCAATAATTTAGCTGAGTGCCCTTTGGTCCAAACAGCATACCTACTTCCCAGTTCCTGGACCCTCCAAGACCCTCCAAGCACATTTCTCAATGTGGCTTTCCTTATGCTTTTTCCTAAGCGTTAAAAACTGAATCAAATGCCTTCTGCAGATCTGAACCCCGACAATCCTTTCAAGGCCCAGTTCAACTTCTCCATGGAAGCCTTTCTAGTCAGTATACTTTTATGAAATCCTACGATGTAGATTTATACCATTCCTTTAGCAATCAACAAATGTGATGTCCTGAACCTTCTCATAGCCTCCATAATGTCCAACACAATGCCTTGCCTACAGAAAATGCACAGTAATTATATTACCAATTCACATAATTACCTGTATATCTAAAATGAGTGGCCTATGCATGAGGATAATGTGTCCTCTAGGGCAGAGGTCCCCCAACCTCCGGGTTGCAGACTGATACCGGTTCTATTAGGAACTGGGTTGCACAGCAGGTAAGCTTGAATGCAATGCACCTGAATCAGCCCAAAACCATCTCTCCCCCGTCCCCCCACCCCCATCCGTGGAAAAATTGTCTTTTGCGAAGCCCGTCCCTGGTGCCAAAAAGGTTTAGGACTGCTGCTCTAGGATCTGCCCCCCCAATCCCAACTCAGAGCTATTCCATTGGTCTGTAGTGCCCAATCACTTTCAGCTGCTCAATGACCAGCTGAATTTTGGTATAAAAGCATAATTGAAGGGCTTTAATCAACTTTACCGTGCATCTGCAAAGTCCTATTCTAAGTTTTAAAATAAATAATAATAAAGAACAAAAGAAAACCAAGATGACTAAAATCATAAAGTGCTAAGATCAATGTGACAGTTCTAAGACTGGCTTGTGTAATCACTTCTGATTTGGGGTCTATATAGTTTTAAATAGCAACCAACTCTCCTGTCTCAAAAATCAACCTTTAAACTGGAGAAGTTATTTCTAAATATCTTAAAGTTTTTCTTCTCTTTTTGAATGCCCAAATATCTAATAGAAGAAAGCACTACCGTTCCAATTACCATATTGTGGTTTAAGTATCTGCTTATGAACCTGCTCTCAGATCAAACCACGAGCTCAAGGGCAGGGAATCAAGGACTGGATATCTGGTCCTATTCATCTTTGTATATCCTAAGTCTAACAGCCTGGCACCCTGAGGCAATTCAATAAATGACCTCTCCATTAATGAATGAATTCCACCTTAGGTTAAAACATGTTCAAAATGCCAAAAGCCTGTTAAAAAAGTAATGGATGGAGGTTAAAGAACATATTCAAATGCCAAGTACCTATTAAAAAGTAATGGAATGTAGAAGTCACATACATTTTATATTTAAGCAGATCAAGCACAATCTATTTGCATTTTCTTCCTTCAGAAACATTTCCAATGGCTTACATAAAATTTCCTGAGAAATTATTCCATTTTATCCCTAGTCTTATCAGTCTTTTCCATTTTTGGGGGGTGGAGGTAAAAATGTGGGAAAGATTCTTCTCTATCAGATCCTTCTCCAGTGTTCCTGCCTCAGTTTCAATTGGTTCCTCCATTTTGTAGCCCCTTTCCAGGGGTGTCCAACCCATGGCCCACAGGCTGCATGCAGCCCAGGATGGCTATGAATGCGGCCCAACACAAAATCACAAATTTACTTTAAACATGGGATTTTTTTTGTTTTCATCAGTGTTTGTATATTTAATGTGTGGCCCAAGACAACTCTTCTTCCAGCGTGGCCCAGAGATGCCAAAAGGTTGGACACCATTGCACAGCTTAAGAAACAACTGGAGAGTCAATGAGAGTGATTATCAAAGAATGGAAGCTTCAGGATCAGAACAGGGTAGGGTACAATGTACATTAATCTGCCCCAACAATCATTAAAAATCATTGTTGAAATTAAAATGCACCATGCAAAGGTAAGAATACGGCACACAAAGTGATACAGAGGCTATGTACATTTCTGGAAGACATAAATATTTGATATTGACATTGGGGAAAAAAATGACTAGAGTAAGCAGACCACTGGCCAAAAGAGGGAGTATAGGAGCCCAGCTGGTGTAGCTCAGTGGACTGAGCACGGGCTGGGAACCAGAGGGTCCCAGCTCGATGGCTCGATTCCCAGTCGGGGCACATGCCTGGGTTGCGGGCCAGGTCCCCAGTGAGGGCCATGTGAGAGGCAACCATACATTGCTCTCTAAAAATAAATAAATAAATTTAAAAAAAAAAAAAGAGGGAGTATACATGTGCTCACAAACACAGCTATATGAGAATAATGATTAAAAAGGAAAAGTTTACAGTTTATTACGGAAAATGCTCCCAAAATAATGAACTATTTATAGTATAGTTCTCTCAAATATTATATCTTCAAGAGTATATAAAGCAGTTTTGAAAAACACACAGGAAAGAATACCACTACTCATCTCTACAATGACATAAGACATTAAAACATACCCCAATTTGACTTAAAATACATGAGTTCATCAGTAATCTGTCCATCATTAGGCTGATCAATAATAAGCCCACAACAAAGAAACAAAAAAATCCAACAAGTCTAAACAAGTAAACATACCTTTTAACCTTTTCTCTTTTAGTTACGATTTCAAAGCATTCCCAGTATTAACATGGTCACTAAAGCAGTCATCCGTTCTCTTAAAATAAGTGTTCTTAAAAACAATGATGATTGTTAAAAAAAAAAAAGTCACATTGCTTTTGACCCAACAACCTATCTCAAAAATAGTCAGGAACAGTTGAAAACATTGATAAGAAAGAATGCTTACTGAAAAGCCAGAAGAAACATAAAACTCCATTAACACAAGAGTATGTAGCTACTGAAATTAAAGAGCTAAAATTAATGACATTAAAGATAACATTAAGCTAAAAATAGGTTATAGAAGAGCATATAAAATAAAATTGCATACATATATCTATACACAAAATTCAGAAACATCTTTAAAAGCGTTATCACTAAGTGTTTGGATTTTGTGATATTTTTATATTTCCTCTGGAGGACAAATATTTTCAGAAAAATCACAACAAGCATGTTGCATTTTTATAACAAATCTTTTTTTTTTTTAAATAGTAACTTTAATATATCCAGTAACTGTATGCCCCATAATTGTGGTTTAGCATCTCTGAAAGGCAGACACTATCAAAATAATAAATGCACATTTACTTTTGATTCAGCAATTCCACTTACAAGTATTTATAATAAAGCTATTCTCACACAAGTGTGCAAAGACACACGTTTGTTCAAGAATATTTGCTGCAGCATTGTTTGTACAGGATATGACCGAACTGTCCATCAATAGAGACCAGATAAATAACTTACACACAATGAAGTACTGTGTAGCCATGAAACAGACTGAGGTAGTTATGTGTGTTGGAGTTGAATGACATCCAAGATAAATTAAGATTTTTTAAAAAACAGTATGTATCAACTAACAGATAAATGGTGAGAATAATAAAGAAGTAAACTTGTATTAGGTCTAAGACACACACACTCAAAAATTGTAAACAGTGGTTGCCGGTGGGTGACAAGACTTAGTTTTCATTATAAACACTGTAAACCAATGTGTACTGTTTGAATATTTTTTTACCATGTATGTATGCTACTTTTAAGTTTTAATACAATAGGTTTTTTTTAATTAAGCAGTGAAATATTTTGCTGCTGTATAAATAAATGTTTAAGAAAAATAGGTTTTCAAGTATCAAAATTATACTACCAGTTGGTTTTTAAGGGTTTAAAATAATTCTAAACTATCATTTGCTGCTTTAAATTCATTACAATTGCTGGAAATTATACACAATTGTAAACCTGAGCTCTTCTGGACAAAGGTTGTTTACGTTGTTGCTAGCCAACAAATCCACATTTGTTTAACCTAATCCTTGTTTTGCCCTCAGTATTGTGAGCAGTTTTCTTTCTTGCTATATTTAATGTATGTTCTATACAAAAAGATTTTTCTACTGGCCACGCAATAAACAGGGAATAAGGGAACAGATTTTTCTCCTTTTCCATTGATATTAATCCCTCCAGGTCAGTTTGGCCTAGCCTTGCCTGACAGAACAACAAAAGAAATGCCTACCTAAGATAAACAAGAAAATGACTGACTAAATATAGTAGTTTCTACTCCAAGGGTGTTCTAAAAAAAATTAAAGCTAAGAAAAATATATTACATTGAAGTGCATTCTCAAAAAGATTAAATACAAGCTAAGGCCTCAGATCCAACTGCCACTAACATGCCCTGTAACTGTGAGGAACCCATTTCCCAGCAATTAGAAAACTCCAAGTAAGGGACAGAAAATGCTGCTTAACATAGCAATAGAAGTCTTTTTTATCACATTTGTTCAATGTTATCAAATGTCACAGAAACAATCAACAAGGCTATACTGGAAGACATACATAATCAAAACAATTGTCAGTATTGGCTTATTCAGTCAACACCACTGCTTATATTTATGTATCAAGTTTCCAGAAAATAAGTGGTAAACAATTTAAAAAATTAAAAAGGAAGCGGAACTCACCTTTAACACTTTTTCTATTAACATCTGCCCCCTTTTCAAGTAGATACTGAGCGATCTCTTTGTGTCCCTTGTAACATGAAATCATCAAACAGGTATGCCCATGTCGGTTGGACACTTCCAAATCAGCTTTGTGTTCTACAAGGTACTTCACGATTTCCAAATGGCCATCGAAACAGGCAGCTCTAAGAGGAGTTGAATTGGTTAAAGTCGTGTTGTTGACAGACGCTCCATGATTTAACAAAGACTGAACCACCTTCAGATGTCCTGCTGCAGAAGCGGCCCACAAAGGGGGAGCTCCCTCTATGGTTTCACCGTCAAAATTGACTGAGCCCCCAATTTCTATGGAGGCACTGCACTGCTCTAGGAGGAATTCCACCATGTCAAGGTGACCATACCTGGCCGCCATCAAGAGTGGTGTGGCCCCATTTGTTTTTTCAGAGATCAAGGAGGAAATCTCCTCTTTGGATTTGCTTGCCAACAACTTGGTAAGAAGCCGGAGTTTGCCATCGCGAGCTGCATTAAATACTGCTGTCTTTAGATCCATTTATGTCCAGTTCAGAGGCTGTGCGTTATTTATCCTTCAAAGCAAAGCTCCAGCTTAACTCTATGGACACAGGCAAGAGTTACAGGAATCAAAGTTCGCTGTTAATCACTGCACCCCAGG
Organism: Micronycteris hirsuta; assembly: GCA_004026765.1. NCBI lineage: Eukaryota > Metazoa > Chordata > Mammalia > Chiroptera > Phyllostomidae > Micronycteris > Micronycteris hirsuta. The sequence goes on along the minus strand of PVJI01015384.1, from coordinate 8,217 downwards.
ACGGATATAAAACCGCGGTGAGTCTGTCCTATTGCCTTCCAACATCTGACAACCAGAGCACCAGACTAGAGGGAAGAAAAAGTAGTTTTTAATTTTCCATAGGCAAAGGCAAAAACATTCTGGGTTTTCTTAATTTCTACTCTGTGGGAAGGGAGGAAAAGCCATACCTTAGGGACTACCTCCTCCAACACCCCCCCCCCAAAAGTGAAATAGGAGACTACAAAAAGCTACAGAGACTCCAGTGCTTTGGTGGGAGGCGGTCTCTTCTCTATATACAGTAAATTTAAACACTACAGGCAACCGGTTTTCTCTCCTCCTAACCAGCCACGCTTTAGTTCTAGTTTTGTTCTACACACGCCCAGGGAGAGTACAACCGAAAGAGGCAGAGACGCGGGTTGAGAACTGTTTCTCTTACATCTGCAGAGAGCGGACCAAGGGCGCGAGGCTGGAAGGCCTCATTGTGGCCAGAAGGGGTTTCGTGGAGGAACAAAAAAGTCAGACAACCAACCACCGCCAGCTGAGGCCAAACCCCCTCACCCGAAAGGTTTTCTTCCTTTAAGACTCCTCGAGGCTCTCAGGAAATCCGGCTGCCTTTTAGCTAATTTCGCCCGCCCCGTTTTGATCCCTCCGCCCCCAAGGGATTCGCGGCTCCCCAAACCACAGCCGCCCCTACAGAGCCTTCACTTCTACCTTCTCCAGACACGAGCAGCCCCTCCCCAAGGTTCTCCATCGACCAAGACCCCTCCTGGAGGGGCGACGAGCCTGTGGCCTCCGGCCCGCTGCCACCTTCAGCTGCCCGGGGCGACCTCCTTACCCTTCCCGCCCAGGCCTCCCCGCGGGCGCCTCAGGCCAGGGCCGGGGATCCGGCAGGCCGCCGCCGTCACTGCTATCTGCCCGTAGGCTAGTCCTTCCAGCCGCCGCTGGCCGCTCGGGCTCCGGCCGCCCTCTTCAAATTCAAACCGTTGTCCTCGCCACCGCCTGGGCCGCCCCACTCCGCCTGCGGCCGCACAGTTCCTCCATACCCCGCGCCCCACAGGAATGAGTCCGGCCGCGCCGCTCGCCCCGCCCCGCCACGCTGAGCTGCCTCCCGCCCTCCCAGTCAACGCGGGCTTCAGCGGCTGCAGCGACTGCCGCGGCGGATGGTGTAATGGGCTACGAGCCTGAAGCCGGACGAGCCAGAGCACAGCTTCACATCACTGACGCGGCAGCAGCGCCATTGGGCCGGGGGAGGGCGGCGGCCGCCGGGAGCAACAGCCTAGGGGCGGGGCGGCCGGCCGAGGCGGGCCGGCGCGGAGGGGGTGGGGCCACGAGCCCGGCGGAGGAAGTGCCTGCGCGCGGCGCGGCGCGGCGCGGATGGGTTGGGGGCAGCTGAGTGCTGGGAGGGGGCAGGGTCAGGCAGCGCCGCGGTGTCCGGAGGCCAGTGTAGGCGCTGAAGGTATCTCGAGGGTCTTCGGATCTGCTGCTTTACGAGTGCTTGTATTGTGAGCCTTGTTTCGGGAATTCATTGGGTCCCACTGCCATGAACCCCAGAGTGGTGGTAACCATCATTACTGTCTCACACACAGAAATTTTCTCAGGCTAGCCTGTCTTCCCCTTCCTTTGGTGGGCCCTGAAGTACACAGAGCTCACAGATCTCAAAAAAAAAAAGAAAAAAGAAAAAAAAAAACCCAAGAAACAAATTTGAAAAAAGATTAGTTTTGAAGGCTGCCAAACATGACTAATTTTTTTTTAATGCGGACTTTAAAAAATATAAAGGCTACAAGGAATGGTAAAATTTAAGAGCAGTACAAGTAAGGTTGATTTCTTGAACTCTGAACAACCAGGAAATGAAAGAAAGCTAAGAAGTTAATATGAATGAGAAGATTACTACTTCATACAGCAGGAAATAAACTTCTGGAATTTGTCATATTAACACATGGGATGTATTAAACTAGATTGAAGAAGAATTTAAATATATTTGCGGAATAACACCTATAATGAGTCATGATGAGAAGTTAGTTTTTGAAGAAAGGATCTTCAATCTCTCAAACACTTTATTTTGGGGAACTTAAACTCACAATCTCTTAGTACCACTGGGAGAAAGGAAATGTTAGATTTGACATTATCTGACCCCCAGCATCATAAATTTAATCATCATCATTTTAAGATGATGATTAAAGACATTCAACATTAATGACATTTTACAAAATAATTACTTTTTGCATATTTTGTAGTGTTGTCCAAAAATTATAGTTTTGCATAATCAAAATTGTAATTTTCATAAAACTATATCTGAGGTCTGTCCAGAAAAAGTCCAGCCATTGTTAATGTAAGAACAGTTTGCATGATGTAACCTGGCAGCCAAGGAGAGTGGACTGGAATGTGCATGTGTAAACAATGACCACTTCACTGTACTAGTCGGTGAGGGTGGTAGATGCTATTGAGTGAACATGTATACTGTGTGGTCATCGCTTTCAAAGTGACTGAGCGAGAAGAGCAACAAATCTGCATCGGATTTTGCATTAACCTTGAATATTCCTCTGTAGAAACTATTCAGATGGTTCAGAAGGCCGCAGCTATGGGCAACTGGTGAATGGCAGCTTCATCGAGCCTATGTGCCTGCTCATGCATCACGTCTCATGTAGACGTTTATTTGGTGAAACATCAAATCACCCAGGTGACTCAGACCCCTGCAGCCCAGATTTGGTGCTCTGTGACTTCTGGCTGTTCCCAAAACTAAAATCACCTTTAAAAGAGAAAAGATTTCAAACTGTTGATGAAATTGAGGACAATACGAGGGGCAGCTGGTGGCAATTCGGAGAACTGTGTGAGGTCCCAATGTGACTACTTTGAAGGGGACTGAGGTGTCATTGTCATATGTACAATATTTCCTGTATCTTCTTCAATAAAAGTCTCTATTTTTTGTATTACATGTCTGGATACTTTCTGGACACACCTTGTATTTTGCTTATATCCCTTAACATACTCTAAATATTTCTCATCTTTTTAGTGGTAATAATTGTGAACCCTGAGGGGAAAAAAGGACACCTACTAAGAAGGGCTCTTGGTAGTAACTGGGTTCAACTTTAAAAAAAACAGAGACTTGCAGCTATTTCTATGCAGGGGCCTCTTATGCAAACTGCACTTCATGGAGAAGCCTGCACTGAACTGCCTGCCTACCCTATATTTCTGCTGTCAGAGCTAGCCATATAAAGGAGTTCCTGGAATGCTATTGCAACCAATCAGATTGAGGTTTCTCCATCCAATCAGTGCAGCGAAGCTCCAACCAATCAGAGCCATTCTGACCAATCAGGATAGTGCCTTTGGACCTATCAAACTGTGAGGATTATGAGTCCTCATTTGCATGAGGATGGACCAGTCAGAGACCAGGGGTGGGGAATTCTGTTTTTTGTACAACAGCCCCTACCTGGCTCAGAGAGCATACTTTTCCTTTTCACTGAAGACTGGGGACTGGCTGAAACACCAACAGACTGGGGATTCTTGTTGACGGTGCATTGACACTGATGATCTTCAGCTGACATAATCATTTTTAAGTGGGCCATAATATTTCCCTTAGGTAGCCAGTACATAGGCTCAACATAAGTACCCCAAAATTGAAGTTAAGTTTACTACCACTGAGAAGAAAATAGAAACTAGAATATAAAGGATGACAGCAGCCATCTATAAAACTGAAACGATCAAGAGCATTGGCTGCTTTGTTGCTAGTGTACAGGTCACAGTTCTATATTCCCAAGGTATAGACGCCAATGTAGTGTCCCAACTGAAGCCTAGCCTAAGCTGACCTCTCACATCAAATTCAATAGGATGATGTAAAAATTTACGTCAGTGGTCTTCAAACTGAGATGTGCATCCCCAGGGGGATTTTGGAGGAGTAGACGCGCACTTAGTTTTAAGGCCACCAGTTTCTGAATCTTCAACTTGCATTAGTATGTAATATTTCCTAAAACTAATTTGCTGGTGAAGGAATGCACTTAAGGTGTCTCCCTGTTTCATTTTCCAACTCTTTCACAATAGCCATATATTTGCCAAATTGCAAAAACAAAGGGCATAATTTTCCTTGATTGAGAATCTTTAAATGGTGCATTGATCCAGGGTTTAAAAATCTCAGGCATTTCATGTCAGTTCTTTCTCATTTTAAAATATGGGCTATATTGAGAAAACATGTATTTCTAATGACTGGATAACAAATACTTTTACAAGTCAGACGATTTACACATAATTGCTTTCAACAAAGTATGATCTTAAAATCACTAAGTGAGTTTATAAACTGGAAGGCGTTCAAAGAATTAAGTGACAGTGATATGACAAATTCCTTACAGTCCCATCTACTTATTAAAGACATTTTCTTAGAATTTTTAAACATGAAAAATTGAGAAAATGTTAATGCTAAACTCTGTCTCATTCTTGTACGAAGTAATATTTAACAATTAATCCATGCACTAATTGTAAAAAATTACATGTTTAATAACTATAAATATGTGTAATATGTTATATTGTTTTGATACTTGCTTATTAATAATAAATATAATGGTATTTCCATGTAGAAGAAAATGTTTCAGCACTTACAGTCTTTCAGTCATAGGAAGTTTCAATTTCTTAATTTAAATGTATATATACTTTCATTACAGAGAAATATAGTTGATCACATTCAAACATAAAAATACAATAAATTAGGATATACTACTAAGGGGTAGAGAAGTGGAATGGAGTTATAAATGTAAAGAGAAAAATAAATTATGTAAAATATACTGTAGGTAAGAAAGTTTGATCATATAGTTTTTAAATGGATGGTAGTAGGCATAATTACTATGGTATTTAGAGTTCATTGAATTCATTTAAAAGAGTGAGTATTCTATTTTAAAATGTCAATATTTACAGTATGCAAGAAATTGCATCCTTCGAATCTACCTAAACTTTTGAAAAAATTTAGCTGTTAACCTGGAAATGTGTAAGAGGGTAAACAGTATTTGATGTATGTGAGCAAAAATGTTTGAAGACCACAGATTTACTCATCCACACCCTATTGGAGGTTCTCTCCATTTCTAAAGATTTGGGCAATATTTGCTCTTCCAATCTTTTGTTTAATTTTTTGTTTTCTTAAATAGAAACTCAATGAAAATTCCTTTTTTCTTTTTTTTTGCTGAAAGACCTTATGTGGTTTTTCTAAACACCTACCTCCTCCCCACCCTCTATGAACAGTAAGAAAAAGTTCTTGTTTGGCATGGTTGGTTTGGTTTGCACCGGTTTGGTAGCTAAGACTTTGGACTCTGGTTAAATCAACAATTACTGTCTTCCGGAAAGTCTCAGAATACTTTTGGGGGTATAACAAGAAAAACCATGGACTCAAGTTCAAGGAGTCTGCAGATGGTCCAGGTGGGAACTAGAGGCCTGGAAAAGGGGAAAGGGAACAGAGGGAGCCTCTGAATGACCCAGTCTGGTCAGTGCCTGGGGACGGCAGGCAAAAGAGGAACCATGGCAAGGAGCCAAGGCAAACAGCCAGTCTACCCTTAAGAGGAAGCCTTGTGTCACTGCATCCACAGCTCTGACTCATCTGCCTTGCCTGACACCTAAAGCTTCACAACTGCCTGTTAGTGTACATCCCAGCAATGCCCCTAGAGCTGACTTGTAAGCCCAAAGGGGACACTACCCCATACCTAAAAAGGTAATGGGGAGGAAAGAGACTAGCAGAGAGGAGGCACCCTTATTACTAGAAAAATGAACATTTTCAAGCGTATAAGTTGTTTTCTTCTTTTTCTGTATTGCTTTTGGATAAATTTCCAGGAGTTGGATTATGGAACAACTTTCTGGCTTCTCATACATATTGCTTTCCTACAAAGGCCAATTTGCTATACTAGCGGCAAGGGAGTATATTGAATTCACCGAACCTTGTCCCTGTGGATATTTTTTAAATTTTTGCTAAGCTAGTGTATGTGTAAAATGATACATCAAATTTTCCCAGATTTGCCTGGCCACTCTTGTGATTTTTTTTTTTTGGTCCATATAATCTCCTATAACGTTTTCCTTCTGAGGGTTTTCAAATGTTTAGTTCTTACTAGGGTCTGTTTAAACCAGAAACCTCAATGAAACAGCTGGCATGGTTTTGGTAAACTTTGTAACTTGGTCTAATTTGGGGAGAGGCCAGGATAAATGGAAAAAAAAAAACACCTTCTGTTTTTAGTACTAACTGGGCAACAGCTTAACTTTAAAAAGTATAAAAGGAAATTACTTTAATGAATATAAAAGTTACTCACAAACATAACATGACAATGCATATGCTTCCCACACTATTTAGAAGTGCCTTTCTTATATAAGGAATTTTTTATTAACACTGACAATTTGTTTAGCCCAGGTGAAGTACTTTAATTGTCATCAGCTTAGTCATCATGTCAATAGTTATTGAAACCTATTGTTACTATGTTAAATACTAAATTAATATGATCCCTGATTTCAAGGAATTTATGGTCTGTGGGAGAAATGTAACTATAAACAGATGAGAGTCATACGTGTACACATATAAACAAACATGAAAGCCCAAAGGATGGAGCTTCTAACTCTCCTTGGATAAGTCTGGGAAGGAGATAATGGTTAAACTGGATCTTAAAGCATTAGAAGGAGTGGGAGAAGGGAGGGGGTCCTATGGAGAAAGCAGGGGCTGAGACAACATAGGAGATGGCCCCTTTTCTCTTCTCCACTTACCCCCAGGCACAGGGTGGTACCCTAGGTGACCTCCTAAAGATACAAAAATCCCCCACTTCCCTCCCTCAAAGTGCATAATTATTCACCACTTCCCATTTCTGCAGCTTATCCAGAATTCACATCCTCTCAGTGCAGCTGCTCTCTTAGAGATTTTAGAATAGTGTGGCTCCGTGAACATAATCTACTTAAAGCAAGAATACATCCTTGGGGCACTAGCATTTTAAAAAGGAAACTTGTGAGCTCAAATGAATGTTAAACTTGTAGAAGTATGCAGGGCAGAGTTCTTTTAGCAGGGAAATTTCCAGATTCCCCTTGCGTATTTTGGTCTAGCCTCTCTCTACTTCCCTGAATAATGTAAGATAAGGCAGCAACTCAGTCACCAAATTCTGATAATTTTCTCTTGACTCAGTCATCCACTTTGGTATGGTGCTATACTTTTACTCATCACATTATCACAAGCTAGAAATCTTACGTCATAAAAATATCTGTTTCTTTTTTTTGTTATCTCATTTCCTGACTCTAGCTCTCTCTGTAAGAGCAATGAATAAGAAAGATTTTGAAGAGTCTTAAGAATCAGTTTCCACCCATTGGTAGCCTCCTCCCTCACATCCCAACCCGGCCCACCCGATTATTGTCCAGCATTTCTGGCATAGAAGCCCAAGAGTCTTGGGAAGATGAGGATGCACTTCGTAACTCAGAGCAGGGAATCTGTTCAGGGAATTCTTTATAGCTTCAGAGAGTCTCCTAGCTGTGGGGCAGATGAAGGAGACAGGTCATCTCAGATATTAGACCACTGTCAGCAGTACCCTCCTGTCAGAACATCCAGACCAGCTGGAAATGATCCCTAAGTGTTGATGATGTTGGCTACAGCTTCAGTCCCAGTTCTTCTTCTGGCCCTCACCTGGGTCCATGCCCCCGACTGGCTGCCCATGTGTGTGTGGGTATCCAACCAATCACCAGGGAGTAGCTCCAACCTCAGCAGTAACTCCTTGGCCTCAGTCCCAGTCAGCCTGATGAGTCCAGAAATTATCCAGCCTCAACATATGCCCATCTTCTATAATTTTTATCAAATATCGCACAGTTCGATGGCCACGTCTCTCCCAAACTCCTTACAGCCCCATCTGGGCCATCATGAATAAGCCAAATCAGGGCAGTTTTCATTGAATCCCCGCAAAGTGAAAAATCCATCTCTACTTGCTACAGCAGCATGGGCCTCCACATAGGTGTTTCTTCGAATATCGTCCGTAAGATCCACCTAGGAAACTTGTTTAAAATGAAGATTTCTGGGACACACTCTTGGGAATTAAGATTTGCTAGTTTTTACTTCCGCCAAGATGGCAGCGTAGGTGGTCGCACTCGCTGCCCGCACATCCAGAATGTCCATACAACTAATGCAGTAGCAAAAATTTAAACAACCAGAACGGACAGAATCGAACTGAAGGGAAGTCCGACACCCAGGAGGTAGGAGAAGACAAACATCCAGGCCGGTGAGCGGGGCAGAAACGGGCGGAGGAGGCAGAG
>PVJI01015383.1:0-41240 GCA_004026765.1 Micronycteris hirsuta | reverse complement strand
TTCAAAAAATGGAGGAGGGGCTCAGAAACCTCCAGGACATCTGTAAACGTCCCAACATACGGATCATAGGGCTGCCAGAAGGAGAAGAAGAAATCCAAGGAATTGAAAACTTATTTGAACACATAATGATGGAGAATTTCCTGAAGCTGGTGAAGGAAATAGACTTTCGGGAAGTCCAGGAAGCTCAGAGAGTCCCAAAAAACTTGGACCCAAAGAGGAACACACCAAGACACATCATAATTACATTACCCAAGATCAAAAATGAGGAAAGGATCCTAGAAGCAGCCAGAGAAAAGGAGACAGTTACCTACAAAGGGATTCCCATAAGACTGTCAGCTGATTTCTCAAAAGAGACCTTACAGGCAAGAAGGGGCTGGAGAGAAGTATTCCAAGTCATGAAAGGCAAGGACCTACATCCAAGAATACTCTATCCAGCAAAGTTTTCATTTAAAATGGAAGGGCAGATACAGTGCTTCTCAGATAAGGTCAAGTTCAAGAAGTTCATCACCACCCAGCCTTTATTGTATGAAATGTTAAAGGGAGTTATATAAGGTATGGAGAAACATCAACAGGGGAGTGGTAGGGGGAGAGGGTGGGAATGGGGCACAGAACAAGTAGCATAAATGGGAGGTAGACAACAGACAGGGGGAGGTTAAGGGTAGTATATGAAGGGCAGAAGCAGAAGGACTTATGCGTATGACCTATGGACAAAACTAAAGGGAGGGGGAAGGGGGGGAAAGGGGTGGGGGGCAAGAAGGGGGGGAAAGTGGGACAACTGTAACAGCATAATCAATAAAATATAGTTAAAATAAAAAAAAGTAGTATCAGTGCCCTCCAGCCAAAGACCACCAGTAATACTCCTATAGTTGGAAAAGTTGAGTTCATTACCCATTGCACTGAAGAAGAACATACAACAGGGTGAACTATGGGCCATCTCAGTAAGAGTTTTAGAAAAGATTGTGATAAGATTTGAGTTTGTGTTTAGGTAATTTGGAGAGGGTTTAAGAAAGTGAGGCTTGCTCTGGATTGGATGCTGTCAAAAAGCTGAAGTAATTCTATAGTTAGAGATCTGAAGTGGGTAAAATTGTCCTACCCCAAAAGATATGTCCAAATGCTAAACCCCAGAACCTATGTATGTGACCTTATTTGGAAAAGAAGTCTTTGCACATAGAATTAAACAAAGATTGTAGAGATGAGATTATCCTGGGTTAACCAGGTGGGCTCTAAATCTAATGACAAGAATCCTTCTAAGAAGAGAAGACACAGAGACAAAGAGGAAAAACAGCAGGGAGAAGGCAGTTTGAAAACAGAAATACATGCTATAGTGATTCATCTAAAAGCCAAGGGATGCCAAGAATTATCAGCAGCCACCAGAAGGTACAAGGTAGGCTCGGTGCAGATTCCTGCTCACAGCCTCCAGAGGCAGCCAACCCTGCACACCTTGACCTCAGACTTCCAGACTGCAGAGCAGTGGAACAATAAACGTTTGTTGTTTTAAGCCATCCAGTTTATGGTTATTTGTTATGGCAGCCTTCGGAAACTAAAACAGTATCTCAGTAAATCTTATCTAGAGGGAGGGCAGACTACAGGGAAGGGAAAGAAGCAGTAGCCACTACTACTAGCCAGCAGAAGTATACACTTGGTGTACTGTGACTTGAACATCTTTCAAGTTGTATTTGTGTTCAGACATGATTACAAAATGGACTCATTTCCATGCTGATCCATTAAAATTGTGGAGTAATCTTGTCTTATGTTGGTGTTCTCTAAAACTGTTTATGTTCAATGGGAGACCACCAGGCTCTAGGACATCAGGGGCTTCTTTTGTCTCTTTTGGAAACTTCTAAGAGAAATCAACTTAATAAAAAAATCCTCCATTAAACCCAAATTGACTTTGTGGAGACAAGGAGGTAGGGCTATGAGAAGTGGTTACTCTTCCATTTTAGTCTTTTTGCTGCTTATTGAAAAATTGCTGTTATTTGTCAGATTAGAAAATGTATGTTTTCTTCATCCTAAGAAATACAGCAGGATTTAGTTCCAAGCATACAGGCAACCCATTGACACTATGAAAAATGAATTAAAATGTGAGCAGTTCCAAGTGTCAACAGTGTTTTCATCATTTTCGTTGTCAAAGAAACCAATGGCAGTGTGTGTCCAAACACAAGCCAGGCTGTTGGTGCATGTCCAAGAGGCCCACAGCTTGGGACAATTCTCTAGAGATAGCCAGCTGGAGCTGGACAGCTCCCTCTGCCATCCAGAAATGTTTTGTAAAAAAATTTCTGTTACTTATCTCATAGCTGAACTACAGTAAATATGCATTTACTCTGCGACATCATGACTAGGTGATGCAATAATTAAAACCCGACTTTCCCCATTTTATGCCATCCTTGCCTAGGAACACACATGCATCTTCACGGTGCTATGCCAGCCTCATTCTGGGCTTTCAGACCTTTCAAACGCTCTGCATTTTCCCTGTGGACCAATGAAGCCTTGGAGAAACACTGCATATCAGTGGCTTTTTGTTCTTGACTTTTTATTTTGAGCTCTTCATAACTTAGCTCAATTCAGGTGCTCCTAAGGGGTCTTACTTTCTCCTCTAACAAACATGGATCCCCAAAAGCAACAGACAACCCAAGATGTGTTCCTATATCCTTACTATACAAAACATGCAATATTTTTGCCTCCTGAGTGATAAAGGTGTTTTTTTTTCCTTTGGTACAAGAGTAATCATCTGTTATTTCATATTCTTAATTACTGTATCAGGATGTTATCAGTTGTGAGTAACAGAAAATTCAACTAAAAGTGGAAAAAAGTATTCTTTCACATAACAAGAAACACAGAGTTAGGACAGTTCAAAGGTAGTTTTGCTTAGAATCTCACAATACAATTAAAAACACAGGTTCTTTTCTCTCTTCACTCTGGTCAGCACACTGACTTTTTCTTTGGGCTGGCTTCCCTCATGGTGGACAAGGTGGTGGCTCTAGGCATCACACTTCACCTACTACTCAAATGGCAGAGCCAGGAATATAGAATATTCCTTCCTTGGATGCTTATTGAGAAGGTAGAAGAAATGTCCCTGAAGTCAGACTTCTGACCCTCATGGGCCCGAATAGTGTAATGTGCCCATTTATGAACTAAACACTGACAAAGAGAATGGAATTTTATTCATTGACTTAAGAGTTATTTCCTTGGGCTAAGGAACTGCTTAGCATACCCCTGAAGGAGCTGGCCACTCACTGAATTTTAAAAATAAAAGTAAGGTGGGGGATGACTCCTGGGTAGGCAATAGACAGATCCTACTGTGGACCCTAAGAAAGACCTACCAAGAAAGGCTCCCAGTGGCTAACTGGGCTCAAACTTAAAAAGCAACACCTAGCAGCTGCTTTTAAATAGGATCCTCTCACATAAACTGCATTTGAGGGAGAAGTCTGCACTGAACTGCTTACCTCTCACACTGAACTACCTTGCCTGTACTATTTCTGCCATCTGAGCCAGCCCTTCTGAAGTAGTTCCTGGAATTATATTTCAGCCAATAGGACTGAGACTTTTTCCATCCAAGTACAGCTGTGCAGCTATATTCCCATCATCATCTTCACTGACCAATCAGAACAGCTTCATTTTGACCAGTCAGGACAGTGTCTTTTGGACCAGTCAAACTGCAAGGATTCGGAGTCCTCATTTGTGTAATGACGGAACAATAAGGACCCATTCGGGGACTTCTGTCTATGTAACTCAGTTCCCCTCTGGCTCAGGGACTGTACTTCCCCATTCCCCTAAGAGTAAGGACTGTGCTTCACTGGCCAGTGCAGAGCAGGACAGGCAGAGCAGAGCAGAGCTATCTGCTTGGAGAGGAGCCTCACACCAGAGCCACCTCACCCCCAGGGCACCCCACAGCTACGTGGTGGTTCCACAGCTGTGCTGCTTTATAATTGAGCTCTTCTACAGCCATGCTGTATCACAGTTTACCTGTTTACACCGAATAAAATTTCTTTCTTCACTGCACCCCAAATTGGAGATTCCTGTTGGCACCGGATTGGTGCCAATAACAATTATTTGACACTGCTCTACCTAGAGGTTTCCAGAAGAAAGCTCCAATAGTACCTGCACACATGCCACAGAGCAATCTGGAGTTATTTACTTTCAGGTTAACCTTGTGGAGTTAATCTGTTTACAGATTAACTCAGAAACACTCAGATTTCAACTGGGAGTTGCTACCAGACCCAATACAAAGAATGCCATAGGTGAGACAAAACCAGCAATCCTTTTTTTCTTTTAGTGTAAGCTATAAATGTGTTTCCTGAAGAAATATAAACAACGCCTACGTACACAAGAGATTATTTAAATTGTGTTTCCTTGAGGATTTTGCATAAAATGCTATAGCATTTTGTATAAAATGCATCAGAGTGTGTGCTTGTTGTAGTGATGTTTGATTGCAATCTCATTTTTTTCAAGGTTTTAGGTAAATACAATTTTGTAGGGGAATGAAAGAGTCAGGGAAAAAAAACCTCCTTGATTCCTCCAGTGCCTGAAAGTAGAAGGACTCCAAGAATTGATTCATTAGGTGTAGGGAGCTGAGAGCTGATGAGCATTAATTGTGCCTATCCAAATGATGAAAGGCCTTTATTAGTTTTAATAATGATTCTGGGTCTTCTTTGTCCATGCCAGACTTCTCCTGGTGATTCTACAAATCACTAGCATCTGACTGAAAGATCCTTTTCAATCTTGAACTGGTTTAAGTTTTCTCTCATTTGAAGGCTGGCTTTTCTAAGGGTGCTGAGTATGTCCAGGAGACAGAAGCAACTGCTCTGAGGTTCTCACTGAAGACTCTCTGCCCTTATATGAAGCACTCTGCATGGCCAAACAGATGCTTAGAAACATTACATGGTTATGGGTCCTTGCCCTTTGTTCTAGTTATCTACTGCTACATAACAAACCATCCCCAAATGCAGCGACTGAAAACACCATTTGTCTCAGTCTCAGTGGTGTAGATCAGGAAGTCAGGAAGAGCTCGCAGGTGCTTGGTCTGTGGTCCACACAGCATCAGCGGGGGCACATAGGGCTGAAGGATTCGCCTTCAGTGTGGCTTCCTCACTCATGAGTCTGGCACCTTGACCTCTCTCTCTCCACATAGTACCTCATTTACTATGGCCTTTCCACATAGCTTGGGCTTCTCACGGCATTATGATTTCAATGTGTCCTATTTCTTAAGTGGTGGCTAGATTCCAAGAGACAGGAAGCAGAAGATGTCAGGCCGTTTGAATCCTGTGCCCAGAGCTGGCACAGCATCACTTATGCTTTATTCTGTTGGTCTAAGTACTCACAGGGCTCATCCAGATTCAAGGAAATGGAGAGAGGGAGTCCAAGTCTTGATGGAATTTGGCAAAACAACACTGAAGAAGAGCATATAGAAGATATCATTGTGGTCATCTTTAGCAAGTAAAATCTGTCACCTTCCTTTAAAAAATTATGTGACATTTTCCTCCTTTTACCTTAAAGAGAGGTTCTTTGAGGTTAAACCACACATGTTGCACTTATGAAGAGCCCTAAATACAGTGTGAGGTGTTAAAAATAGTGGTCCCTCAGTTAAGTCCCAACCAATGCTGGGGATTCATCTAATCCACACAATCGTCTTCAGACCTTCACGCCCTTGCTGGTAGCATAATATAGAGCAAAACAGCATTGCAGAGGCATTTCATTCCTTTTAGAACGAGGTAACTGCCAAGATTTATAGGAGTCCCAGTGAGCATAAGATCCAGTTGGGAGAAGGACAAGAAAAATCAAGGAGAGGAGTGATAAGACACAAGATAAGGAAGATAAGAGAAGGGAAGATACAAGAGTGTTTTCAGCACCAGAAACCACTCTGAGTTAAGCAGATAGGACTTTATGAAAAGGTATCTGAAAGCTCACAGAATCACTGGGAGACTAGAGACCTGGACTCATGAGGGCAGGAGTGTGGGAAGTTTGGTACAATCAGAGAAAAGCTAAATCATAGCACAAAACCAGTCCAGGGAAATCTTACACCAACCAATGCCTCTGTTCACTGGATGCCACGGCTTGCGAGGCTGCTGCCCATGTTACTGCTATTGCTACCCCAACCTGGAAGTGACCATTGCAACTGCTGCCACCCACCACCGTATGGACCATCTGCTGTGTCTGCTTCTTAGTGCTAGTTCCAGGGAGGGTGCATCTCATTGGCTGAGCCTGGGTCACATGTCCATGACACAGTGCAAAGGGAGTCTGGAAAAGTGAGTAAATCATCAGCTGCTTTCTCTCATAAAGATCCATAAAGTGGGTATTCCTAAAATAGAAAGGATGTTCAAGTGACGAATAGCCAAATCATGAGCAAAGTCCACTCTTTAACAACTCAGTCATTCCATAACCCTTTATGAAGACTTTATGTGCAGCACTATTCTAGGCATTGAGAAGAAAAGGAGAGCAGGAAATACTTGGAGCATACCTTTGTGTTGGGAGGGAATGACAAAAAAAATAAAGAAACAAGGTAGTGCAGATAATAAGTGCAATGGAGAAAATAAAACTGTGTAATAGGACAGGGTCACTGGGGAATGTGTGGGGCATACGGGGGCAGGGATTGTTCAAATGAGATGATTAAGGAAGGCCTCTCAGGAGGTAGCAGTGTTGGCTAGGGAGCTGAGAGGTAAGAAGGAGTCAGCCACTGTGAAGATCTGGGGGAAGAAGCCTCCAGATAGAGGGAAGAACAAGTGCAAAGTTCCTGAGTGGGAACCCATGAGAAGCCATAAGGAAGAAACAAGAGCCAGGATGCCTGGAGCAAAATGAGCAACATGGAGGTCTAAGGATATTGGATAGCACGCTGTTAATAGTGTCTAGGGCTCCCTTAGTTAGACAAGAGCCAGGATGTGGTAAGGACACCTTGACACTTGGGGATATGGTAACTTTTCTTATGGTACAGACAGTACTGTCCTAGAAGCTGTGTCAAGAATGGTTTTGTGGACTCACAGAGGCTTTTGACCTTCTTGGCCAATACCCACTATAGCATACCTCATTTTATTACACTTTGTTTTATTGCTCTTGACAGATGTTGCATTTTTGTACAAACTGAAGGCAAAACCCTCCACCACCAAAAAGAGTATAACATGCTTTATTGCAACACTTGCTTTATTGTGGTAATCTGGAACTGAACTGCAATTATCTCCAAGGTATTCCTGCATAAGAAATATATGTTATTCCACTATCCCATATACACACACACATATAAGTGAAGGTTAATTTTCTGCATCAGCTTATCTAGGCTACACTACCCAGATATTCAGTCAAAGATCAGACTAAAAAATAGTTGCTGATTATAACCCACTAACTTGATTTCGTACCTGTGAGGCTTTCCTGAGTTACCAGTGCCTTTATGCTGGCATTGAGAAGAGAATTCTGGGAGTGTTAATGAGTCATGAAGTAGGAACAAAACTTAGAACTTTCTTAATTCACCCCTTGTCATTTTACAAACAAGGAAACTGAAGAACAACACATGCAGTGATTTGCCATTGACTCCTTTTACCCCAAGAAGTTTGTCATTTGATAACACAGCCATGCGAAGGGTGTAATATAAAGTCATATCTCCTCTCCTTAGGTATTTGCCTTTTAAAAAGATGATTTCCAGAGAGAAACCAATTAAGCCAAAGCCTGACTAAGAGTGGATTTCAGGCACAGCTGCAACTGAGTGAGGGTGTCAGCATCTTCTCAACCCTCTCAGGTTGCACTGAATGACCTGCCTAAATAAAAGACCATTTCTCTTCACAATAATTGACATGCTGGTTACTCGTTGCCAATTTTCTTTTCTTTCTTGATGCTTGTGTCTAGTGCAAAAGCAGCTCTGCCTTTTCTTGTATTGTCAGTAACTAGAAGTTAGACTGATGCTGTGGAAGATGAGCCTTTTAGCCAGAAAAATTTGTATCCAAAAGTCTTGCAAGAATCTGATCGGTCAACGGCACAGCAAAGCTCACCATTCACTCCTTCACAAAGCCCTAACACCTGCTCAGAACGAGCATTTGAAGTGAGTCCACCCACTCCTTAGTTCCCTGCCCACAGATTCTGCTCACAGGGATCCCTGGAAACATAATACGGAGATGTCACAATGGGCACAGGCGAGTGAGCAGGGTGTCGGGGCATGAGCAGCTTTGTGGAGACCTGCCCAGAAACCTGATCCATAAGCCTTTTTCACTTTTGAAGCCAACTTGGCTCCTCAATTAAAAAAAAAAGTTTTCAGTTTGGCTCTCTAGATTTAATTTGATTTATCATTTCTAAATAGCTAAAATGTTGGGGAGCCTTTCTTTTTTTTGAAATCTCTAGAATTACTTATTTCTGTGCATTTCTTTCTAACCTTCCATACCAAACTCTCGGTTTGAAAAGGCACTGTGTCCCAGTCATTTCATATCCATCCACCAGAGCTATTATACTGCCCTGCATGTATCAGATACTTAATAAATATCTGTGGGATTTTTGTGCTTAGAAAAGTGTTTAGAAAGACTATAAGGCAGCATTTCTCAAGGTCTGAGAAATATAGTCTTCTAAAACACTCTTCCCCAAAAGAATTTCATGGTCACATCAATTCAGGAAACAATATAATCTATACTCTCATAAAATAGAGTCAAGTAAATATGAGTATAATAAAGGCGCCAACTACAGAACATGTATGAATGACCCACGGACATGGACAACAAACAATGTGGGGATTGGAATTGGGACAGCTGTCATAAAATAACAATAAGAAATAAAGTAAGATAAATAAAGGCACTGGAAAGCCCTACTGTAAAGAAACCAGTATTTCTCACAGCTACTTGAACATAAGACCCTTCTGTTGTTGAGCACTACCAGCATTCTGTAAAACTCTTTCACATTCATGCTTTGCAAAACACACTCTGGGAAAATGCTGCTTTAGAAACGTATGCAAGGAGATTGGAAGTCATCACTCAGTTCTCACAGTTACAACAAAAAAGCTGAAGAAACTAAAAATCAGAAACTCTTCTTCAATCCATCAGAGAATTGAGATCAAAGAGCAAATTGCTGCCACCGAATTCAGAGAAAGATGCACAGGCAGATACAAAGGGCAGATTATCAGAGCAGAGACCTCTGCAGGACACAGTGCCAAGCAGGGAGACCTAAATTGCACTGGATGCATTGCTGGAAGCTCAGTGTGGACAGTTGGAATGATAAAAACTGTCTGTCTTAAGGAGGTGCCCCACACTTTTGTGCACTAACAGGTTCTCATAGAGAAGACAAAATGGGAAAATTAAGTCCGTGTGGCTTCTGGTTTGCAGCAAAGTAGCCATTCTGAAATTTGCCAGAGCACTCTGTTCTTAATCAGGCCTGCCCTCAGGGGAAACTATACTTCAGAATGTAATCAACACGGGTTTTACTAAAGCCTAAGTGACCTAGAGGAGGAGAAATTCCCAGCGCCCACCCATTCTAGCCCTTCTGTCTCACCTAAGGGGGAAGAAGCACTTGTAAAGGTCACATCCCTGGAGCGCAGGCTCAGGAAGTGACTGAGACCCAATGAGGACTATGGCCTGCTTCCCCCACCCCCACACCTGTCACCACATCATTGGGCGCTCTGTATAGTAACCAGAGAATACAATGAAACTTGTATAGAGGTCCACCTTGAATGGACATAATGAATGCTGGGAGGAAGAAAGCAGCAGC
Organism: Micronycteris hirsuta; assembly: GCA_004026765.1. Taxonomy (NCBI): domain Eukaryota; kingdom Metazoa; phylum Chordata; class Mammalia; order Chiroptera; family Phyllostomidae; genus Micronycteris; species Micronycteris hirsuta. The sequence goes on along the minus strand of PVJI01015383.1, from coordinate 31,574 downwards.
AGTATGAGAAAAGTGCTTTTTCCTCCACCCAACATGATTTTCCTCTCCCCCACCCACTACTCCCCATGTTTGCTTCTATCACCTACCATGCCTCCCCACCTACCGCAGTCCTATCAATCCTTCAACTTTCTCCTTTTGCAGAAGCACCCCTGAGGCCTCTAGCCCACAGTGGTCCCTGCTGCACTTGTGGTCTTTACCATACAAATAACTCAGAGCCCCAATTCAAATACTAGCTGGATTTTTTTTCCTGGTGGTTCCATATCACCCCAGTAGTATATCAACTTTGTAAGAGCAGGGAAGTGTGAATAATTTGATGTCTGCACCTCCTTGTGGCATGTGGCATCTTGCTTCATATCCACTTGTTGGATCAACAGCCATCTATAGGGTCTCAGCTAACAGCAGGCCTCTAGTAAGTGTTGCATGGGAGATACCAAGATAAAGCAGACAGACAGAGGTGGGAAGGGAGTGGGGACTGGTTAGTTGATGAGTTGGCTCTTTTTGCACAAGGTGAAAGAGAAAGACTGTGTAGTTGCAGAAACTACCCTGGAGAGGAGCAGACTTTCATGGGGCTCCTCTCAAATGGCCTTCAGGATAAGGTGTGGGTGGACTGGGTGTTGCCTTCAACACCATTTGCCCAAGATCTGCTCACAAATTTTAGGTACGTTTATGCTGACCTGCTCTGATTGATTGCACTGAAGCAAGAAGGAAAAATAAAGAAAAACACAAACTCTTGACCCTTAAAGGAAGTATGATTCCACCTTCAAGTTTCTAGTGAAGGTTTAGGTCTGCTCTGAATAACCTAAACCGGAAGACACCCCCCTCCAAGACAATTTCATTTCTTTTAGGGAGGACATCATGGTACAATGAAAAAAGCTGGTGCTTTAGAGTAGGAAGCCTGTCCCTTAGTAGCAAAGTAACCTCTCTGAACCTGAGTTTCCTCATCTCTACAATGGAGCAATTATATTTACCTTGCAGGTTCACCATAAGAATTAGAGATAAAGCACACAAAGTGCCAGAAACAATACCTGATAGTAGCAGCAATCCTCATTACCAAAGTAGAAATACCAACCTGTTTAACAAGATTCCTTTTACTAGACTTGCAAGAACAAACCTAAAAAGGAGTGTTTGTCCTCTTGATATGTGGCTTAAATTCTGTCTACCTTTTTCAATTCAATATCAAAAATAGCATTCCTGATAAATTAATTTTCCTGACATAAAAACATGCCAAATTGTATCATACCCCAGAAGTGAGGCCCACCAGTCTCAAAGCCAATTTGTCTGAGTAAGAGAATGTAGAGAGATCACATATTTTATAGAACTGATTAGCATTTTCTACTCAGACCTCATGTTCTATGATTATCCCAGCAGTTTAGAGTAAAAAGTGAGTAGAATGCTTGTGCTGAAAGCTTTGGTAAATTTTTAGGGTTTTTTTTATATTAGTCTGGCAGTAAAAGATATTTATTTTCTGGATTGAAACCTGATCTTTATCTCCTTCAGCCCTATGTTCTTACTTCTTGTAGAATATTTAGATCTGTTACGCAAGCTGTTCCATGTGAGTGAAAGTGCTACATGCAGCTTCTCTTGATTGTGAGCATCGGGGAAGTCTCTTGGGGTTAGTTCCAACCTTTATTACCTGATATAGAATTGAAGATCCTCCAGGAAACTCCTGGAGATTTGTCAGTTCTGAAGGTTCTATTGGATCCAGGTAGGTCTAGGCCCAGAACTCCCCAAACATGCCCTGATGGAGTTGGGATCACCAGGGATCTCTAAGTATTTGCCTCTCACTTGTATTTAACCTCACACATTCCAGAGTTTCTCTAAGCCAGGATAGAAGTAGCTTCCCACTGCCCTGACCTGTACGCTGCCCCATGCCCTAAGCTTGGATCAGGCTCAGCTGTCCAAAGAGCTCATTACCTTTGTCTAGGGAATGGAGGAACTGACAAGGAGCTAAGCCCTGGGTGAGATGCCAAAGCTCTTGTGTGAAAAACCTGTTTGACTTCTTCATGCTAGAGTAGAGGTTTCATAATGCTGTGCCATTTCCGTAGTATAAGTGACTCATGATTTACTAGTTTCTGAAAGTGAAATCAGAATATGCAGAAGACGTGGTCTCAGTCAGATCTGCAGAAATAATTTCTTGGTTTCTGATCAAAGTGCTCGGAAATACTGGCCTCAACTAAGGAGCTGCTCTGTTTGACTTGTGTGAGTGTCTGTACGTGGCAGTCCTCAGGCCAGTTTACTTTTTTCCCTGGTGGACAGTATGACCAGTAGAATCTAAAGACCACTGTTTTTTTTTAACCTACCTTTTCATAGGGATATAGAGAACCCCCAAACACACTGGATTAATGAGTAAACATTGGGTTGATAATAGCTAACAATAATAACTAACAATAATTGAGCACTTAACAGTGTCAGGCACTGTTCTAAGTGTTTTACATATAAATCCTCATTCTTCCTGACAGGCAGTCTTTGAGACAGACATTATAGGAGGCCCTTCTCCGTGGCATGGGCGCAGCTCCCACTTGGAAAGGCCAGTGGAAAGCAACACAGGACCCACACCCACAGATAGGTTCTCCTGTGAGGAATCAGGCCAACATTGTACCTAGGCCACTTTGAGACTTGCTTTTTGCTAAAGCTCCCTCACCCTGAATTGAGGCAGTAAATGTTCACTGCATATCTTTAAAGTAACTTCCTAAAATCCATGCTAAGCCTTCCAAGGATGAGTATAACCAGTTCAACCACTTTCCCTTTTACATTTGCAAATATCTTTCTTTCTTGATGTAATTAGCAACATCCTCTCCTTATCTGTAAAATGCAGCCACCTAATGCTAACCTGTGCATAGTAAATGAGGACCATCCTAGATGTAATGTACCCAGAAAGACAATAAAAGCCTATCTAGGCTGGGGGATGGCAGGAGGTTTTCTGGCCCTCTCTCACTCAGAGAGTGGCCATGCCTTCCCTTTTCCTCCACAGGACTTGGTATTCCATGTGAATTTGTCTCAAGTCTCAGCCATAACCCCTCGGACACTGCAGGCCGATGTCCACATCAAGACATTATTACTACCCCCGTTTTAAGATGAGGAGACTGAATGAAACATGGAATGGTTAAGTCACATATCCAAAACTGTACAGCTGGAAAGTGGTCAGCTAAGAGTTGAACCCAAGAAGACTGTATTCAGAGTCTCTCATACTACCTGTCCTGGAGTTAGAGACCTAGGATCCAGCCTTGCTTCTTGGAATTTTTCTTATTTTTTTTATTGTTGTTCAAGTACAACTGTCTCCATTTCCACCCCACCATGCCCCCGCAACCCACCCATCCCCAGCTCCCACCCTCGAATTCACTCCCTTTGGCTTTGTCCATGTGTCCTTCATACATGTTCCTTGATGTCCCCCACCACCATTATCCCCTATTATCCCTCTCCCTCCTCTCTGATTACTGCCAGACTGTCCTTTATTTCAATGTCTCTGGTTGTATTTTGCTTGCTTGTTTGCTTTGTTGATTAGGTTCCACTTATAGGTGAGATTGTATGGTATTTCTTTTTCATTGCTTGGTTTGTTTCACATAGCATAATGCTCTTCAGATCCACCCATGCTGTCACTAAGAGTAGGAGCTCTTTCTTTCTTTCTGCTGAGTAGTATTCCATCACGTAAATGTACCAGTTTTTCGATCCACCCATTTACTGATGGGTACTTAGGTTGCTTCCAACACTTGGCTATTGTAAATTATGCTGCTGTGACCATTGGAGTGCATAGGTTCTTTTGTATTGTTGTTTCAGGATCCTTAGGGTATAATCCCAACAGTGGTATTGCTGGGTCAAAAGGCAGTTTCATTTTTAGTTTTCTGAGGAAATTCCATACTGTTTTCCACAGTAGCTGCACCAGTCTGCATTCCCACCAACAGTGCACTGGAGTTTCCTTTTCTCCACATCCTCTCCAACACTTATTGTTTGTTGATTTGTTTATGATGGCCATTCTCACCAGTGAGAAGTAGTATCTCATTGTAGTTTTAATGTGCATCTCTGATGGCTACTGATGTCGAGCATCTTTCCATACGTCTCTGGGCCATCTGTATGTCCTCCTTGGAGAAGTGTCTGTTCACATCCTTTGCCCATTTTTTAATTGGGTTTTTTGTCTTCCTGGAGTGGAGTCATGTGAGTTCTTTATATGTTTTGGAGGTCAGACCCTTGTCTGAGATATCATTGGCAAATATGTTTTCTCGAATGGTTGATTCTCTTTTGATTTTAATGCTGTTTTCTTTAGTCATGCAGAAGCTTTTTATTTTGATGAAATCCCATTTGTTTATTCTTTCCTTTATACCTCTTGCTCTAGGGGACATATTGGTGAAAATATTGCTGCATGGAATATCTGAGATTTTCCTGCCTATGTTCTCCTCTAGGACTTTTATGGTTTCACAACTTATATTGAAGTCTTTTATCCACCTTGAATTTATTTTGCTGTATAGAGTAAGTTGGTGGTTGAGTTTCATTTTTTTTTCATGTAGCTGTCCAGATCTCCCAACACCATTTGATGAAGAGATTATTTTTATACCATTTTATGCTTCTGCCCCCTTTGTTGAATATTAATTGACCATAAAAACTTGGGTTTATTTCTGGGCTCTCTATTCTGTTCCATTGCTCTATGTGTCTCTTCTTATGCCAGTACCAGGCTGTTTTGAATACAGAAGCTTTGTAGTATAGTTTGATATCAGGTATTGTGATCCCTCCTACTTTATTCTTTCTCAAAATTGCTGCAGCTATTCAGGGTCATTTATGGTTCCATATAAATTTCTGAAATGTTTGTTCTATATCTGTGAAATATGTCATTGGTACTTTAATAGGGATTGCATTGAATCTATAAATTGCTTTGGGTAATATGGACATTTTGATGATGTTGATTCTTCCAATCCATGAACATAGTATATGCTTCCATTTATCTGGGTCTTCCTTAATTTCTTTCTTCAGTGTTGTGTAGGTTTCTGAGTACAGGTCTTTCACTTTTTTGGTAAGGTTTATTCCGAGGTACTTTTTTTCTCTTGTTGCTATAGCAAAAGGGATTTATTTCTTGATTTATGATTCTGGTCTTTCATTGTTGGTGTATAAAAATGCCTTTGATTTCTGAATATTGACTTTGAATCCTGCTGTTTTGCCAAATTCACTTATTAGGTCGAGTAGTTTTTGGGTGGAGTCTATAGGGTTATCTATGTATACTATGATATCATCTGCAAATAGTGACAGTTTTACTTCCTCCTTTCCAATTTGGATTCCTTTTATTTCTCTTTCATGTCTGACTCTGTGGCTAGGACTTCTAATACTATATTAAATACAAGTGGTGAAAGCAGACATCCCTGACTTGTCCCTGATCTTAGTGGGAAAGCTTTTAGTTTTTGCCCATTGACTATGATGTTGGCTGTAGGTTTCTCGTATGTGACCTTTATCATGTTGAGGAATGCTCCCTCTACTCCCATTTTGCTGAGTGTTCTTATCATAAATGAGTGCTTTACCTTATCAAATGCTTTTTCTGCATCTATTGATATCATCATGTGATTTTTGTCTTTCCTTTTGTTTATGTGATGCACTACGTTTATTGATTTGCAAATGTTATACCATCCTTGCATCCTGGGATGAATCCCACTTGGTGGTGGTGTATGATCTTTTTAATGTATTGCTGGATGCACTTTGCCAATATTTCATTGAGGATTTTAGCATCTATTTTCATCAGTGATATTGGCCTGTATTTTCTTTCTTTGTTGTGCTTTTATCTGGCTTTGGAATTAGGATGATGCTGGCCTCATAAAAAGAGTTTGGGAGTCTTCTCTCATCTTGGGTTTTTTGGAATAGTTTGAGAAGGATAGGGATTAGCTCTTCCCTAAATGTTTTGTAAAATTCTGTGAAGGCTTCCAGTGCAAGGCTTTTATGTGCCAGGAGTTTTTTTTATTACTGCTTCAATTTCACTATATGTTATCAGTCTGTTCAGGATTTCTGCTTCTTCTCGAATCAGTTTTGGAGGATTATATGTTTCTAGGTATTTGTCCATTTTGCCCAGGTTTTCAAATTTCTTCGCACACAGTTGTTCATAGTAGTTTCTTACAATCCTTTGTATTTCTGTGGTATCAGTTGTAATTTCTCCCCTCTTGTTTCTGGTTTTATTTATTTGGGTCCTCTCTCTTTTTTTTCTTGATGAGTCTGGTTAAAGATTTGTCGATTTTGTTTATCTTTTTAAAGGACCAACTCCGGGATTTATTGATCCTTTGAATTGCGCTTTTAGTCTCTATGTCATTTAATTCTGCTCTGATCTTATTTCCTTCCTTCTACTCACCATAGACTTTGTTTGTTGTTGTTCCTTCAGTCCTTGTAGATGTAGTGTTAGGTCGTTTATTTGATAGATTTCTATCTTTTTAATGTAGGCCTATATTGTTATAAACTTCCCCCTAGGGACTGCCTTTGCTGTGTTCCATGGGTTTGGGGCTGTTGTGTGTTCATTTTCATTTATTTCCAGAAACTTTTTGATTTCTTCCTTGATGTTATTGTTAGCACATCCATTATTTAATAACATGTTATTCAGTCTCCATAAATTTGATTGATTGTTTTTGAGGGTTTTTTTTTCTTGAGGATGGTTTCTAGGTTCAAGCTATTATGATCCAAAAAAATGCTTGATATGATTTCAATTTTCTTGAATTTGTTAAGGCTTGTTTTGTGTCCTATCATGTGGTCTATCTTTGAAAATGTTTCATGTGCATTTGAAAACAATGTGTATTTTGCTTCTTTGGGTTGAAATGTTCTGTACATATCAGTTAAGTCCCTTTTATCTAGGGTGTCATTCAGTGCCACAATACCCTTGTTCTCTGTTTGGAAGATCTGTCCATTGTTGACAATGGGCAGATGCCCTACTATAAGTGTGTTGCTGTCTATATCTTTCTTGAAGTTCTCCTAGTTTTTCCTTACATATTTGGGTGTTCATATGATGGGTGCATATATGTTTACAATGTTTATGTCTTCTTAATGGATTATCCCCTTGAGTATTATGAAGTGTCCTTCTGTGTCTCTTTTTATGGCCTTTGGTTTGGAATCTATTTTGTCTGATATAAGTATTGCTACCCTGGCTTTTTTTTTTTTTTTCCTGTCCATTTGCTTGGAATATTTTTTCCAGCCCTTAACTTTCAGTCGTGTAGGTCTTTTGTTCTGAATTGGGTCTTTTATAAACAGCATATGTGCATGTCTTTTTTTCTTATCCATTCAGCTACCATATGTCTTTTGATTGGAGCATTTAATCCATTTACATTTAAGGTTATTATTGATAGGTACTTATTCATTGACATTTTCCCTCTTTGTAACTGTTCCTCTCTCTCTCACTCTTTTTCTTTATCTTTTTAAAGCAGTCCCTTTAGCATGTCTTGCAACACTGGTTTGGTAGAAATGTATTCTTTTAGCCCTCTTTTGTCTGGGAAGCTCCTTATTTGGCCTTCCATTTTTATAATGAGAGCCTTGCTGGATAGAGTAGTTTTGGTTGCAGGCCTTTGCTTTTCATTACTTGGAATATTTCTTGCCTTTCCTTTCTGGCTTGTGGTGTTTGTGTTGATAAATTCGCTGCTAGCCTTATTGGAGCACCCTTGTATGTTATTTTCTGTTTCTCCCTTGCTGCCTTTAAGGCTCTCTCTGTGTCTTTTAATTTTGCCATTTTAATTATGATGTGTCTTGGAATGGGCCTCTTTGGGTTCATCCTGATTTGGACCCTCTGTGTTTCTTTGACTTGTGTGACTTTTTCACTCATCAAGTTATGGAAGTGTTCTGTCATATATATAAAACAATATGTACCTAACTGCAGAAAGAGCTCCATCACAGAAATATCAACAACCAATGAGCTAAGATGTATATAGGTAGAATAGGAATGAGACAAATGGAAAGGAAGAAGAGCTTAAGAGATGTCTCTAGGAAAGAGAAGGGTATTATTGAGAGGATAGACAGAGAATGAATTCTAAGAATGCAGGATTAAAACCAAGATAAGACAAGGGAAAAAATTAATGTTTAAAAAGAAAGGGCAGGAGGAAGGCAAAATGGAGTAGAAGAAGGAACAGTGAAATTTGAGATTTGAAATGCAAAGATTGCTAGAAATAAGACTGAAGAACTATAACAACAACTACTTTATCCTCAACCTATGAGTAAAAATGATAAAGGTGAAGAGAGAATAAAGAATTTTTAAGAACAGGAGAAGGAATTTAAGATGACTAATGACAATGAAAAATGGTTTCGAGAGGCTGAAGAGGGTAGCACTAGTAATAGTGTGGAATAGAAACAAGTCATGAAAGAGAGTAAATAGAATTTAAAACCAAAATACAAAGGGCAGGAAGGAGGTAGTATGGAGTAAGAGAAGGGAAGAACAATATATGAAATTTGAAATAAACTATATTATAAAACCTGGTGCGATATTATGCCCAAACTTGAAGGATTTGAAATGAATGCTAATCATCTATGCAGGAAAAAAGATAGTATCTTGTTGCATCTGTCTCTATTTTCTCTGCTCTGCTGGGTTTAGTTAATCAGCCAAAGGAGCTGTGTAGCTCATAGTGTCTGGTTAAGGGCCCTGTTAGCGCTTTTTTCTTCCTTCCCCTGAGGAGATGTACACAGCAGGAAACTCCCAGGCCTGGCCTTGCCGATCAGCCAAGCCTGTAATCCTGCAGGTGGGGGCTGGGTTCTCCTGTCTGTGAAAGGCTCTGGCTGACTGCAGCCAATCTCAGGCATTCAGCTTCTGACTTCCAGACCCAAGCCTGCTGCTCTCTCACAGGAGGTTTTGCTCAAATGCTCCACTCTGCACTGCCCTCTGCTTGCAAGCTGTGCTGGGTTGGGTCCACCTGTTTTGTCAGTGTGTTCTCTGCTTCTGAGTGTTTGGCTAGCAAAGCTGCTGTAGCCCCACACTTGTGCACAGGCATAGGAGCCTGGGTCCTTGCCAAGCCTTGGGTCACACCTCAGCTCCCCTTTTAGAAGAGTTTCTGTATGGCCCCCATGCTGTAGCACCAGTCCCTGGGGGTCCTGTTCTCCACGTGCTCCCTCTCTCCAAAAATCACAGTCTCTCACAGTCAGCATTGGCCACCTCTTTACAGTACCTCTGAGAGTTTTAGATAAAATTTCTCTCTGAATCTTTCCCAGATTGTGTTGGTAAGATTCTCTCAGCTACACTGTAACACACATCAGTGACATTGTGCTAACCCCACTCCCTCCAGTGATCTTCATTCTCAGCATGTCTGTTTCCACCGTGCTGTTTCTGGAGCCCACACCTCCAGGCCTTCTTTTGCCACCCTGGTAGCTCACAGGTCCTGAGCTGATCTACAGCTGCCTTGAATCTGTGCAGCCAGCATTGCTGAGCTGGGCAGTGGTGGCAGTCTACCTAGAAAGCCCAGGCTCTCAGCTCCTGAGCACACTACAGGCAGGCCAGTTCCTGCATACTCTTGCACACTCCTCACACTCTCATCCACATAAGTGCTCATTCTCAGATGCTTTCACTCACTCTCCACTCTGTGTTCTGACTTCTGTTCCATGTCTGAGAGCAGATGAATGGAGCTGCCAGCTACTCTGCCACCATCTTGGATCCTACATTTGTATCTTATTATGGCTTATTTAACATGTTCAGTCTTTCTTCTACCTTTGATTCCTTTGTTTGTTTGTTTGTTTGTTTGTTTGTTTTTGGTGTAAACAGATAGAATATTTTATTTTTTTATTTTTTATATATTTTTTATTGTTGTTCAATTACAATTTTCTCCTATCAGTTTCTCCTGCCCTGCCCACACCTCTACCTCCTTGAAAGTACAGATCATAACTGTAATAACTGTTTAAGTATCCCTGTTTACCAATTATAGCATCTGCATCATAGCTGATTTCACTCCATTAAAATTTTTCATCATTATGGGTCATAATATCCTACTCCTTATGCCTAGTATAGCTGGCACACTTGTAAGGCGAACCAGTGACCCTTTTATAATTCACTAGCTTTGATGAGGAGATATCATTCTCATGATAATATGACATTATATATCTAAAGGAAGATGAAATCTTGCAGATGAAATTTAAGTTCCCAAATCAATTGAATTAATCAAGAGATAAATTGTCTTTGGTGGGCTTTATCTATTTTCTTAACAAGAAATCTAGAAAACAAAGACAAAGGATATTGGAGAAACATGTTTTTGATGGCCTTGAAGAAGACACAATCTCCATGAGTTCTACAGCTGCAAGGAAATGAATTCTGCCAACAATCAAATGAACTTGAAAGTGTGCCTTCAATGAGACCATAGCCCTGGCCCACACCTTGGTTACAACTTGCAAGACCCTGAGCAGAGAACCCAGCTGACCCTTGCCCAGACTTCTGACCTACATAACTAATAAAGGGTAAAATGATAAATGGGTGTTGTCTTGAGCCAGAAAGCTGTGGTTATTTGCTATGCAGCAAAAAATTTAATACAGCTGCTAATATTTTATTGTATTTCAGGTATTGTTAATTTTAACTTTTTAAATCTGTATTCCTATAAATATTCTTTGTCTCTGTCCTTAGACGCAGTCCAGTTACTTGGCAACAGTTTGGTCTTTAGGGGGTTGTTTTTAAGCTTTCTTGGGTAGAACCAGAGGAGTGTTTAGTCTAGGACTAATTTTTTCCTGAGTAGTGAGGCAAACATCTTACCTAATTCCCCAGAAATAATGATATTTTTCCACTGTGGCTGTTAGGAACAGGAACTGTTCCAAGCTGTGTGTTAACTTCAGTTATTTTTCCCTCTAATTATTTGGATAGTTTCTTCTTCACCATTGCAAGTCCCAGACATGTGCACTCGCTGATTAGTATGCAGTTGAAGGAAGACTCAAGGGTACCCTTTGCTAATCTCCAGACTTTCTCTCCACCCCCACCCTGCCTTCCTTTCTCCTCTCTGTTATCCTTTGCTTCCTTGGTCTCCCTACTCACCCAGCTCTGAGTCCTCAACTCAGAGAGCATCTGGGTTCTTCCTGGTTTTTTTTTTGCTTCCTTACACCGTTGCCTGAAACTCTCTCCAGTCAGCTGGGATAATTGTGAGATTTTTTAATTTGTTTCTCATCCCTTAGAGATCATTTTCTATCTTTTCTTGATATCCAATGTCTTGATGTTCATATATATTTTCTAGTTTTTTAGTTGTCTCAGAAAGAGAGTATATATCCTCTCCCTGTTACTTTATCTTACCAGAAATGGCCATACTTCTTTGTATTGTTTTAGTAATTGCTCTAGGGTTGCAATATACATCCTTAGTTTCTCATAGTTCACTTACACTTAATATTGTATCACTAAAATAAAATATAGAAACCATGAAGCTGTTTGTTCCATATGGCCCCATTATTTGTTATAATTATTATATATAATACATCTACATTTGTTACAAATCACATGACACCATCATAATTTTTCTTTATAGTTATGTGATTTATATAAAGAAATTAAAAGGAAAAGGGCAAGGAAAATGTTCTTTTACATTTATTATTTTTATGTTACTCATTCTTTTATAGAGATACAAATATCCACCTAGAATTATTTACCTTCAGCCTGAGCAAACTCCTTTAGCATTTTTTGTACTTTAGGTCTGCTGGTGATGATACTTTTGGTTTTATTTCATCTGAAAATATATTTATTTTACCTTCATTCTTGAAGGATATTTTTTCTGGACATCGAATCTGCGTTGATGACTTTTTTTCTTTCAGCATTTTAAACATGTTTTTTACTTTCTCCCAGCCTCCATCATTTCTGATGAAAACTCAGCCATTAATTAAATTATGGTTCCCTTATATATGAGGGGTTTTTTTCTTGAATCTTTGAAGACTTGCTCTTTCTCTTTGGTTTTCAACACTTTGACTATGATGTGCCTTGATGTGGGATTGGTTATGCTTTTTCTACTTGATGTCTTTTGGGCACACTTTATCTATAAATTTCTGGGTTTTTAAATGAAATTTTGGGAAATATTTTTGTCATTTTATTAGACTTATTTTCTCTCTTCTTCTGAGATTCCAGTTACACATATGTTGGAACATGCTATTTATGTAAAAGATTCTGTTCTTTTTTTCCAATCTTTTTTCTCTCTATTCTTCATATTGGGTAATTACTATGATTTTTTTAAAATATATTTTATTGATTATGCTACTACAGTCGTCCCATTTTTCCCCCTTTATTCCCCTCTGCCCCACACACCCCTCATTCCCCACACTTTAGTATTTGTCCATGGGTCATACACATAAGTTCTTTGGCTTCTACATTTCCTATACTATTCTTAACCTCCCCCTCTCTGTTTTCTACCTATCATTTATGCTACTTATTCTCTGTACTTTTTTCCTCCTCTCTCCCCCTCCCAATCCCCTGTTGATATCCCTCCATTCCTTATATAAATCCCTTTAACATTTCATATAATAAGGGTTTGGTGATGATGAACTCCTTGAATTTGACCTTATCTGAGAAGCACTTTATCTGCCCTTCCATTCTAAATGATATCTTTGCTGGATAGAGTATTCTTGGATGTAGGTCCTTGCCTTTCATGACTTGGAATACTTCTCTGCAGCCCCTTCTTGCCTGCAAGGTCTCTTTTGAGAAATCAGCTGACAGTCTTATGGGAATTCCTTCGTAGGTAACTGTCTCCTTTTCTCTTGCTGCTCCTAAGATTCTCTCCTTATTTTTAATCTTGGGTAATGTAATTATGATGTGCCTTGGTGTGTTCCTCTTTGGGTCCAACTTCTCTGGGACTCTCTGAGCTTCTTGGACTTCCTGGAAGTCTATTTCCTTCACCAGCTTGGGGAAGTTCTCCTTCACTATTTGTTCAAATAAGTTTTCAATCCCTTGGTCTTCCTCTTCTCCTTCTAGCACCCCTATGACTCAGATGTTGGGACGTTTAAAGATGTCCTGGAAATTCCTAAGCCTCTCCTCATTTTTTTGAATTCTTGTTTCTTCATTCTTTTCTGGTTGGATGTTTTTTCTTCCTTCTGGTGCACTCTGTTGATTTGAATCCCAGTTTCCTTCTCATCCCTATTGGTTCCCTGCACATTTCCCCTAATTTCCTTTAGCATATCCTTCTTTTGTTCAACTAATTGTGACCAACTTTCATCCAATTCTGTGAGCATCCTGATTGCCAGTGTTTTGAACTGTGCATCTGATAGTTTGGCTATCTGTCACTTAGTTGTATTATTTCTGGAGCTTTGATCTGTTCTTTCATTTGGGCCATTTTTTTCTCTTGGTGGGCCTGTTACTTTAAGGGGCAGAGCCTTAGATGTTCACCAGGGATGGGTAACCTACATCATTGTGTTGTGACACTGCCTGTGGGGGCAGGGCCTGAGCAAACAATGGTGTTTGCTCCTCTCTCTGCACTTCCCCACTACCCACCAGCAAGTTGGGCCCTTCCTTGCTGGCTTCAGGGTACATGGGCGGGCTTGCACAGTTCTAAGTCCCTGTGGGTCTCTCCAATGAACTCTCCTGTGAAGCTGGGAGTTCCTCCCACTGCCACCTCAACCCCCACAGGTGTTTTCAATTGGTGGTTTGAGGCTTTATTTCACCATGATGGTGGGTTTCGAGTTCTGCTCCACTCCCCAGCTTTTTCTCCCAGTTTATCTGAGTGCAAATGAGGGACCACCCAGTCCACCAGTCCCAGCCAAGCTGGGTCCGGGTTGGCCAGCTGCAGGTTTCACTGAGTGCACCGGCCGCGTTTTGGCCAGGCACGCCACCGCAGGTCTCTCCAGGCAGGTGGAGCATTGCGGATACCTCTACACAAACTGCCGTCTCGCCACGCACTCTCTGGCCAGCTCCACCCCACTTAACAGTCTGGATGAACGTGTCTTCTTTAACTCCTTGGTTGTAGGACTTCCACTCAGTTCGATTTTCTGTCAGTTCTGGTTGTTTTTGTTTTTTAAATTGTTGTTTTTCCTCTTTCGGTTGTGCGAGGAGGCACAGTGTATCTACCTATGCCTCCATCTTGGCCAAAAGTCCTAATTACTATGATCTTCAGGTTCACTTACTCTATTATTTCTTTTTTTTTTTTTTTTGTCCTCACCTAAGGACATTTTTTCATTGCTTTCAGAGAAAAAAGGGAGAGGGAGAAACATCAATGCAAGAGAGAAGCATCAACAGGCCATTTCCCATACGCTCCTGGACTGGGGATCATATGTTCCCAGACCAGGGATCAAACCCACAATCCAGGCATGTGCCCTGACCGGGAATCGAACATGCAACATTTCCACCACAGAATGATTCTCCATCCAACTGAGCCACACTAGCCAGGGATATTGTTTTTCTCTAACAAGTGATTTTCTTTTGCTTATGTTTCTTGATTGACAGTTTGAATCTCAGTTCAGATCATCTGTTTTTAGCTAAGATTCCTTGAATCTGTTTCATGCAGTGTGGTTCAGTAATCAGTCAGAGAAACTGATAGACAGAATTTGGGAATGTCCTCTCTGTTTCTTTCTCTCTTGGTATTCTCCAACTCTCTCCATCAGCTGTGGATTCCCCTACCAGGAACACTGGATTTTCTAACACCTTCCCCACCATGCACTGGCCATGCACCCAGTCTAAAAGCCACAGGTACCAGGGCTTACTTAATACAGTTCCCTCCTCAAAGTATTTATTCCTCGCCAGCATATGTCTGCTTCTGTTCTTGCTCAGTGTCTAGATCTTTGCATTTTGCTTTGTGTCCAGGTTTTATAGTTGTTTACTTCAGGGAAGATTTTCAAGATGGTCTTATTCAATCATCACCTAAATCAGAAATCCCTCTCATTTATCTTTTAAATTCAAGAATCTTGTCATTTGAAGTCAAACTTTCTCCAGGGCCTTGCAGAAATGTGTTCAACTAGCTCACATGATGAATGGTATCTACTAAAAGAGGTACTTTTTGCAGTCATTGTTTATCTTCAAAACACTTAGTTAGACAATATTATTTTGAAAGCACTTCTTAATTTTACCTTTCAGCTCAGAATCCCCTTAAAAATTCTTCCTGTGCTAAATCACCACATTTCTGTTTATAGCAGGGTATTTATGTGGCATTGGTCTAGGTTTTCACACCACTTTAAAATATTCTCAAGTTAATTAGTATTTGTATATCAAATTAGCCATATTACTGCATCATCCAAAATTTTCTATCACTTCATCCTAAAGAGTTTGACAACAGCACTTCTCTAAGAAGAAAGCAGTGTGTTGTGACAATGCAAGTAACTTTTTCCTTTTACAAGATGCAAAAGCTCTCATAGAAGCAAGCATTGACCAGGATCATCAATACAGAAGTCAACACACTTCTCCCATGACAGACAGTTTGTTTATAGATATGAAGGCCAAGCATTAATTCTGTCTTGGCCTTTGCTTGTTGTGGGAAATTCTTTGTGTGCTTGAATTTCACAATTACTTGCAGCATGACATTTATTGGTGCAATCTACTGACTCATCAATTCAGATTAAAAGGCTGTTGTAGTCTTTGAGTTTATGTCATAAGACCTCTCCGAGATCATGTAGTGCGTCAACAAAACTTCAACTCTTCACACAGTTTGAGTGTGTGGATCCTTCCCAATTTCTTGCACTGCACTTTGTCCTAACATTTTATTTGCAATAATTGTACATGGTTACATTAATAGGCTTTTACCAACTGTGTGGCTTTTTGTTTGAAGTAATAAGATCTGCTACTAAATAACACATCTTCTGATCCTTTTCACTGTTTCTAGCCAGATATTTACTATTTATTTTGAGATTCTAATCATTATTTACAGTAATCAGCAATTTCTCAAATGACTGTGAATTAGGTTTTTTTTCCAGTTTTGTTGGAGCCATTGCTACATTTGAAAGTTGTGTGACATAGTAGAGGCTGACAAACTACAGTCCATGAGCCAAATCCCACCAAAGCCAGCGCTCGGACAGCCCTCAGAGATAAGATTATTATTTACAAAAAGTTGTAAACAAAAAAAATCAATGAAGAATATATGATAAAGACCATATATGGCCTGCAAAGCCTAAAATATTTTATATTTCTACTGATATTTGTTTAGAACCATAGAAAGAGTTAGACTCTTCCTTCCTTTTCCTCTAGTGACCAATGACATACAGACACTTTGTAAGACAGCTGGCAGGGTTAGGAACACTGCCTACGTTAGTGCAACCGAGTTTTTCTGTCTTAGAACAGATGAAGAGCATCAGAAATGTAGGAAGCAAATGAGATGTCAGAATGGTCAGGCTTAGCCAAATTCTTGTGAATGTTCCAAACCCCATATGGATAAGCAGAGCCTACGTTATATAACCTTTCTGTGGTGCTGCTGTATAGTCAGAATTTTAAAAACTCTATGAAATCCAGGTACTGTGAAAGTAAAAATCACTCTCCCTGATATCTGACATCACAGAATATAGTTTTTGGCCAAAAGCCTTGGTCTCTTTAGAGATCAGGCAAGCCCTTCTGGTATCCCATTCTAGCTTTCTCCTGCCAAGCTGCCTAATTTTGCAATTTCAACTCAGGCTCAAATGCAATAATGCCTCAGGTCTGCCATCTTGGAGGGAAGGAGATTTCATTTTTTAATCTTTGTGGCTGAGTAGACATGGCACTAAAGTGGATGGTTGAACACCCAGGGAGAGAACAAAAGAGTAACTATAGAAGTTAACTATGTATACTTTATAAGTTAAGACTGTCCAAGAGAAGATGAAGGCTGGGAGTAGGCATAACTAAAGATTATATGATCATGAAGGTTACAGATAATCTTCCACCAGCTTCCACAAAGTAAGTAGACAGCTCTGAAAGCTTAGAAAATGCTAAAATTCATTAAATATACTTTTGGTTTTGTTAGTGGATGGAAAATAGCACCAAGTATAACTTCAGTTTAGCAACCTCAATTCTTGAGTTTTGGCTAAGAGAAGAATTCAGAGCTAAGATTTAAATTATAAGGAAAAGTTTATTTAGAAGGCCACAGAGGAAGAATAAGTTAGCTGTAGAAGAAATGGGCTCAGGAAACAAGTTATAGCAAAAGAAGGGCCCTTGGAGTTTAAGAGAGAGAGAGAGATGAACTTTAATAGATAAAAGAGGAAGGAGAGTTTCAGGCATTCTCTGGAGAGAAGAGAGAGGGCAAGAGAGAGAGAGAGAGAATCCTGAGGAAAGAATGGGGTGGGGTAAGGCACAGTGTGCTCCTTAGAGAAAGCTGCCCTAGGTCCTCCATCCTGAGGCCTTTATCTGAGGTCCCAAGGGAGAATCTTAATAGATTATTCATCAGTTTTCCTTGTGTGTTTCCTCAGGGTCAAGGTCTCCACTGATTGGTTAGTGCCAGGGGAGGGGTCATTCATCATTGTAGCTCCTTCTGATGTCAGCCATGGCATCCCTCTGCCTGTTTTTGCTGCATTTCTGGGCCTGGAGCTGAAATACAACTAAAGCCCAGATGTCATCTTCTAGAGGTTAATGCTTAAAGGGAGTGATCATGGAAGGGCTGACAGTTTTGCCCATTGCCAGGCACCCAGGGCTCTTTGTCCTGGTGACCCTCTGCACCTGGCCCATCATTCCTGCTCTGCTCATGCCTATCTAGCCGCCTACTAGGTTCACATTCTACATGTCTCAGTTCAAGTAAAGGTCTTGAGAAGTATCAAGGATACAAAAAGAAAAAATTATGGGTAGAGAAGTAGGAGTCACCATATTCTTGCCAATGGGCAGAGTGGGAAGGCGGGTAAATATTGAGAGAGATTATAAGAATATACTACCTTGTGGGGTCAGCCTCCAGAACGATACCCACAAATCCTTGCTTCTTTCTACTCATACCCTGTGCAGTCTTCCCCCATACTGAATCAGAGCTGGACTGTGTAGCCAACTGATGAAGATAAGTATGTGCAAATTCCAAGGGTAGGCCGTAAAACTCATTGTTCCTGTTGCCTTGTCCTCTTGGATCACTCTTTCTGGGAAGTTAGCTGCCATGCAGTGAGACTCTCAAGCAGCCCTATTAAGAATGTAACAGCAGAAATTTAACCCACCCCACCATTCTTTTGATGTTTTTTTCTGTAAATGCTGATTCTGACTAATATGGAGCCTATAGATAAACAGCATGTTTATATAAAAATCCTAGGAATTAACTTTAAAAGATATAGACCCTGACTTTCAGGCATCCCAGCTCCAGAAGACTTGCTGAACTTCAACACTGGAGTGAGGATGATGTAAACCCAGGACGACAGGAAACCAAGATGACTAAACCAGGATGATGCCCACCAGACTATCACTTGGCTTATCAGAATAGACTGTGTTCATCTTCACATAGAGAACTTTTTAACCCCCTCCCTTGATCTTTTTGTTCTGTTCCTCTTTCCCTCCTTATAAAAACCTCTGCCTACAATGAGATAGGCTTTGAGACAAGAGTCCCCTATCTTCTCAGGTTGTTGGCACCTGAAAATAAAACACTTTTTTTTACACCAGTACTGGTCTCTCAAGTATTGGCTTTTGAAGCAGCAGGCAGCTGGACCTCTGCTCCTTTACAAGAGACCAGGCGGGGAGTAACGGGGGTCTCCCACCAGTAGCCAGCACCAACTGGTCAGCCATATGACTGGGACCTCTTTGAAGCCATACTCCATCCCCAGTAAAGCTTTCAAATGATTGTAGCCCCAGCCAACAACTGAATAAAACTCACCAAAAGAAAATACAAAACAAAACGTTGGGCAAAAAAACCCAGCCAAGCCCACTGAAACTATAAGGAAATAATGTTTATTGTTGTTTTAAGTCACTAAATTTTAGAGTAACTTATTACACAGTAACAGATAACTAATACACTGCCCTCCCAGGACCAACATTGGGTGGCTGTCGAGTAGAAACATTTGTCATAGAATAAAGAGTGGATAAAACTAGAGAAGACAAAAGGGTTTCAAACCTTGAAGATGTGAGGGTGAATTTTTGAATTCAACATTAGGAACTCTAGTCGATGTTTGAGTTACATAGCAGGGTATAGGAGGGAGCTGAATGTCAAAACCTGGCGCTTTTTTTTTTTTTTAAGTCAAGGGAGAACAATACATGATGTCATTATTGTTCTTTCAAGGTCGGTAAGCTATGGTTAGCAGAATAAGAAGGAAAATAGGGAATCAGGAGAATAAGTCAGCCTAGGAATAACTGGTGTTCTTGGTAACTTACTCAGATTTCCTTTACTGGACCAATACACCATTTTCCAGCTGCTGCATCCTTCTTCAGAGAATTGCTGTGGTAGCCAGAAATGACTGAGAGGTTACACTTTCCCCGGGGCAACTTCCAGCCATTAACTGACTGACAGTTACAGAAACACAACAGCCTCCCTAGCCTCAATTCTGTGGTGCTGTTCTTGCTCCAGAGCTCCCCATGGAATTGGATTGTGGCTATACTTCAGCTAAAACCACATCTTACTTAGCTCCTTCTTGGTGCTATCCTTCTCCCCTCAGTCCCTTACAGCGTTCATGAGAGATCCCTCTCTCAGCTAATCTCTTGTGCAAGAATCCCTGCTGCAGGCTCTGCTGTGAGAAAACTCTATCTAAGACACCAGGTTTAAAGACAGTGCATATGCCTGTAGCATCTATTGTGCTGTATTTCTCAGAAACAATGAGTGACTCAGATAGAGCACAAGAGCGAGATTTATACCAAGAACTGTTTTATAACATGGATATTAAGTATGTAGATCCTCTGAACACTAAGAGAAAAATGTAAGGAAAATTCAGAGGATGGAGTGGCAAATTGTGGGTCCATAATGATTATAAAGACAAAAAAAGGGATGTATAAGTGATTATTGCCTAATTTTCAAGGTTAGTTCCTGAAGAACTACCACAAAACATTTTCAGACTGTATTACTAATCTGATTCTATGGGTTAATTTTATGTTTTTAGTATATGTCTCAGTCCTATCCACAGTTTTTTGAGAGCATTAGGTCACATGACATAATAAATTAGATACTGGCACCTAATAGTTGATGCTTCTATCACAGAAGAAAATATGAACAGAGTTATATGCTGTTATCTGACATGGGATCACCAAACAGTTCCCAGGAAGCTTTAATATAAAGATTAAAATGAATCTAAGAAGTTCACACATTGGGTAATATCTATTCCTGAAATAGAATATAATAAATTTGAAACTATAGCTTTTAAATACCTGCCCAAGTCAACAGCCAAGAAAAAAAATGAATCAATATAAGAATTTTATACTCTCCTGGAAAAAGCTTTGGAGATACTCTTCTATTAATTTTAACTTTGGTAGCTTCCTCTTTGAGGGAAATGCCTCATTGATTCATAGCCTTTCATATTAATTTTTTTAACTAGGTAGGAATTCTTACCATCTTCATGTTCAAAGTATGGCAAGTGGAGGCAATTGCCTCAAACTCCAAGATTAATTCACTCAACCCTCCTCCCACTATTCTGTGCTTGCAACTGAGACATCACTAGAGAAATTGGTCTCAAGGAGAAAAGAAAATCTACATACACAATCATCATCATAACAAAGCAAGCTGGGCTGCCACTTTTACCATGTAACCATCTATCATCTACTTATTATTCAAGCCTAATTTACAGCTATACAGAAAAGCTAGCAACATACAGAATCAATCGCAGTTGCCTGACTCAGGTTAAATGCATCCTCAGGAATGTCCCCAATCCTCATCACTTACTATCAGCTTTTTACATTTGCAATTGACAAGAACATTTAGAGTCAACAAACTTGGGTCTCTAACACTTACCAGTTCTCTGCGACCAAGGGCCCCATCACCTCTCTGTGCCTCAGTGTCCACAGCTCCATAAACACAGATTGGTTTTGATCAGTGTGTCTGCATCAAGAAACACTGGTTCAGAGAGATGACTTTCACACACACCCACAAAAAAGTTATATGATTATATAAACCAAAGATCACTGCAAACTATAGACCCTCCTGGGGCATTCTCACTATATTGAACATAAGAAAGACTGGGAGAGCATATTCACAAATATGTCTGATAAGGGTTTAATATCCAAAATTTATAAAAAACTTATAAAACTCAACACCAGAAAAACAAACAACCCAATTAGAAAACGTACATAGGACCTGAATAGACACTTCTCCAAAGAGGACATACGGATGGCCAATAGACATTTGAAAAGATGCTCAATGTCATTAATCATCAGAGAAATGCAAATTAAAACCACAGTGAGACATCACCTCATACCAGTCAGAATGGCTACTGTCAATAAATCAATGAACAACAAGTGCTGGTGAGGATATGGAAAAAGGGGAACCCTTTTGCACTGTTGATGGGAATGCAGACTGGTGCAGCCACTGTGGAAAGCAGTATAGAGATACCTCAAAAAATTAAAAAAGGAACTGTCTTACAACTCAGAAATTCCACTTCTGGAAACTTATCCAAAGAAACCCAAACACTAATTCGAAAGAACATAAGCACCCCTGTGTGCATTGCAGCATTATTTACAATGCCAAGATATGGAAGCAGCCCACGTGTTCATCAGTAGATGAGTGAAAAAGACAACAATGGGACATTTACACAGAGGAATACTACTTGGCTGTGAAAAAGGAAGAAAATGTACCCTTTGCAACAGCAAGGATGGACCTGGAGAATATTGTGCTAAGTGAAATAAGTCAGTCAGAGAAAGACAAATACCATGTGATTTGACTCATATGTGGAACCTAATGAACAAACTGAACTAACAAGCAAAATAGAGACAGACTCATAGGTAGACAGCAGGCTGACAGCTCTGGGTAGGCGGTGTTAGTTAAAGGGTGGAGGGATTGATCAAAAAGGAAAAAAGACTTGTGGACATGGACAACAGTGTGGTGATTAAGGGAGAGAGGGTATAAGGGGGACAGACAGTAATAGAAAAAATACAATTAAAATTTTTATAATAAGAAAGGCTTTCTATAATAAAAAAATTAGTTTCACATTGTTTGAACAAAAAATAAAATGTTGGCCATGGAAATTATTTGGGTGGCATGCTTACTAAAAATTTCAATTCTGTCTTTGGTTGAACTAGAGGAGCTTTTCCAGCTTCGTAAAGCCAATGATTGTAGTTGGCCTGGTCAACCAGTCAAGATGTTGCTGTGAAGGTATTTCTTAGATGTGATCAATATTTAAACTAGCAGACTTTGAGTACAGCAGAATACCCTCCTATAATGTAGGTGTGCCTCCTCTAAACAGTTGAAAGCCTTAAGAGAAAATCTGAGGTTTCTAGAAGAAGAAGGGATTTGGCCTCAAAACTGCAGCATAGAAACCATACTTGGATGTCCAACCTTCCCTTTGCATTTTGACCTAAACATTGCTTCAACTATTGCCTGAATTTCCATACTACCAACCAGCCCTATGGATTTCAGACTTGTCAACTCTCATAATCACATGAGCCAATTTTTTTAAAAAGAAATTTTTCAATAGATGGTGATAGAGATAGAGATACATGATATAGATAGGTTAGATATAGATTAGATATAGATATAGACATACACACAGACATAAACATAGATATATTCCTATTGGTTCTGTTTCTCTGGAGCACCCTGATTACCACATGCTGGTATTGGTATTATGTTGTGATTTAACCAAATCTCTATACAGAATAGTGTAAATCTCTATTCTCTGTTTTTTGTCTTCTCATGTAACATGAACATTCTTTAGAGTTTTTCATTAAATAAATAATTTTCTTCTGGAAGAAACGAGGGACAGTATGGTAATGTGGCCAGAGTATTGTATTAAAAGACAAGATAATTAGTCTCCATTGCTCCCCTTGATCACCAAGGGACTTCATTGTGCCACCAATAGAAATAGGATAGTGGTGCTCTGCTGGTCTGAGGCAATAACTTGCTGAACTGATTTTTGGTGGTCTTTTCAATTGCTTAAAGCTGTGGTTTTCTGACTTAACAGCTCATGTGCTTGAGATAGTAAATCTAGATCGTCTCCTAACAAACTCCACAATGGCCAGGTTTGATTGAAGGAGAGAATGACATTGTTAACTCAAGTTCCTGGCAAAGTTTCTGGTCCAAACTGGCACTCAGTGAATGACTTTTCATGCTGACGAACAATTTATAAAAAGTGCTTCATGATGATCTTACCTTCATACACTGTATAGTTACTTTGGAATCCCTAGAAAACTTTTTTCTGCCATAGATATCCATTCCATCTAAATAATCCCTTGAAAGAAGCAATCACCACAAATAGAATGGAATCCTGTATAATATCTAAATGGGTAAATTTTTTAAATCCTCAATGACTCACTTTTCTTATCTATAAGTTACTGATAACAAGAATTTCCTTCCTGGAATTCTTACCTTTTGCAACAGCATGGATAGAACTGGAAACTATTATCCTACGTGAAATTAGCTGGTCAGTGAAAGACAAACACCATATGAAGTGGAATCTAATGAACAAAATAAACTAACGAGCAAAATAGAATGAGAGGCATGGGAACATGGAACAGACTGACGGCTGTAAGAGGGGAAGGGAGAGATGGGGACTGGTTGAAAGAAGGTGAAGGGATTAGTCAAGGAACATCCAGGCATGATGCATGGACATGGACAGTGAACAGTGTGAGAACTGACTATGGGAAAGGGAGAGGATGGGCTGGGTAGAGGGGAGCAAAGGGGAAAAAACTGGGACAATCATAATAGCATAAACAATAAAATACTTTTAAAAATAAAATGCAATATACTGCATAGTATGAATTGACTTTAAAAAAGGAATTTCCTTCCTTTAAAGATATAAATATTGAATATAATAATTTAAAGTCTGTAGCACAATGCTTGACACAACAAAAGTGCTCAAAAGTTATTCTGAATGGGAAAAAAACAGTTTCTTAGATTATCATTACAGATTTTAACTGAATATAGACTTTGGGAATATACTGTTTGTCCTAAATATAAAGTATAATGTAACAACAGGTATACATGCATGAATCTCAGTCCAGAAATTAAAGTGAGCACAAACATAGCTTTATTCTTCTATCATTCCATTTACTTTCTCTTCCTGGCTTACATTTTGCGAGGGTAGTGGAAACTAACTCTTATCAGTTTAGAGTCTCCACTTCCCAAGATTTGTCTCACATTCCAGGAGACTAATGGAGCTAAGGCACCAAGTGGGGTGGTGGAGGTGGTGGCATCTTGTCCTCCAGTCCTCTGTCTCCACATGTGTCCGCTGAAACATCTGGAGTTATGGTCTTGGACACAGTTCTCCCAGGTCTGGGCTGAAATACCCATTCCTACCCTCACAGCTGCTTTCAGCCCAGCCCTTTTCTATTGGACTTCCATGATGGAAGTGGGGATGGATATCTTTCTGCTGCTTCCTTACCTCTCTGAAGATGCAAATCTTGGCAAAGCTGTCTGTGACAGTCTATCTGCACAGACACTCCACTTCCACGTTTTTTTTCCTGGGGTTTTTCCATCTCCCAGGG
This sequence comes from Micronycteris hirsuta, assembly GCA_004026765.1. NCBI lineage: Eukaryota > Metazoa > Chordata > Mammalia > Chiroptera > Phyllostomidae > Micronycteris > Micronycteris hirsuta. The sequence goes on along the minus strand of PVJI01015383.1, from coordinate 7,231 downwards.
TTTCTACCTAGTAAATAAAGTTTCTTCTGCTCCTGGATCCTTTAGGGGGGGAGTTCTTACTTAGCTTTGATGAATTTCTCCAGAAGCAGTTAGCATCACTTCTTGTATGGGCTGAGGTTTTTGCACACACAAGAGTCAGGAAACAGGTTTTTCCTTAATACTGATGAAAGTTTGCTTGACTAGGAGAAGAGGAAATACTTAGAGAAAACAAGCACAAATTATAAAAACCCCAAGCAACATTGACATAGATGGTTGGGTTGTCGATGATAGTCTACTACGAGTCAACATTCAAGTAAGAAAAATCATTTCAGACGAGTATTTCAGTTAGAAACAAGATGTAGAGGTTAAGTTTTTGGAGTACAAACTTCTAACTAGCAGAAGAGTTAGAATGCTGCAGGGAGTGGCGCTAGGTCTCAAAGCCTCACCGGCTGGGGCACAGGCCTGACTGTCGCGGCCACACTGCTCTATGTTTATTAGACTCTGGTTTCCAGTAACAGAGAATCAGCACAAAATAGCTTCCACGAAAGAAGACTGAGGTGGCTCCTGGGAAGCAAAGGCAGCACAAGCTAGAGCCAAGGGAGGGAGTCCCATCAATAGCTTTTCCACCTTGTCTCTGCTTCTTTCTTGTTTTCCTCTTTTTAGACCACCTACCTCCATTTCTTCCAAGCTCATAACAGCAAAAGTAACCCAAACAAAAAAGTAACCCTGAATTTGTAATGTCCCTTGTAGGTCCAGCCATCTAGAAGGAGACTGAACTGTTCCAAACCCAAGTCTAAATTCCCTGAGAAGGAGCTCTGTTGACCCAGACTGGATTTGGTGTCCACTTCAAGAACAATAAATTGTAGCTAGGGTCTAAACTACATTTGAACTAATGTGCTGCTCCCAAATTAATCATCTGGATAAGAAGGAAGGAGGGATAGTTACTAGAAGGAGGAGGCAATACACAGAAAAGGAAGTGGGTGAGTTTGGGGCACACAAAATAATGAAATTGGTCAATAATCCAGTGGTAAAATCCTTCTCTAAACCCAATCTGCCCTCAAACCAATTAAAAACTTTCCTCCAACTCTGGTGAGGACAAGTGTGGAGAGAAAGGAAAGAAAAAATTCTCTTCAAAAGAAGGTTTAGAGGCTCTGGATCACTGTTTTGTAGGGAACTTTTTATAAAGCAACTTTTTTTTTCAGATTACAAAGAGAAGTTAGATACTTAATCCTACAAGCTTGAGTGATGGACAAGATAAAAGTTTCTTTTCTGGATATCTTGTCAGAGAAACCTGTTGGCATAGTAACTTTGAAGGTTTATAGTATCTGAGAGAGGGATGGAAATAAGTGGGAAAGGTCCTTCCCGGTACAATAGTATTTGCTTTACTGTGGCTTCATGAAAAGACTTTGTTACACTGCTAGCTATGCTCTTTGGGATAGAGCAATAGAGAGTGCAACCAACCACTGAATGCTCAGGGCCAATTATACAAGTCTGAAGGTGGGCGACCAAAGCTGAAAATCGTAAAAGGAAAGTCCCAACCACCCTCCACCCACCCCCACTCCCACACACAAGATGTTAGTAATAGCCCCATTCTTAGTAAAATCAAAATGAATTGAGGTTTAATTATTCATTCTTACACAAAAGATTACGAAAGGGTAGATGAGAAATTAATGATGCTGGTGGCCTGTGGGGAAATTCAATGATGGCCCAACTATGGTGGTAGGAAGGGGAACTTTCACTGTATACTCTTATATTTTGTACATTTGTCCCACAGGATACCTAATAAAAAATAAAATCATTAATAAGTAATTGGAAAAAAGAATGAATGGGGAACAAGTTTCTGACCAGACTTGATGTATAAATTTTATAATAATAGGACTTCCAGCCAAGATGGAGGCATAGGCAGACACACTGTGCCTCCTCGCACAACCAAAAAGAAAACAACAACTTTAAAAAATAAAAAAACCAACCATAACTGACAGAAAATCAAACTGTATAGAAGTCCGACAACCAAGGAGTTAAAGAAGAAACATTCATCCAGACCAGTAGGAGAGGTGGAGACAAATAGCAGGGCAAAGAGGACTCACTCGAGGCAGTGGCTGGGGGACCCCACAAGGCACTGGATTGTTGACTGGGTGATCCCACATTCCCAAGCAGATAAAATTGGAAGGAACAACTGGGGAGTGAGATAGATCGAACAACCCAGGGTTCAAGCATGGGGAAATAAAGCCTCACACCTCTGACTGAAAACACCAGTGGGGGTTGAGGCAGCAGCGGGAGAAATTCCGAGCCTCATAGGAGAGTTCATTGGAGAGACTCACAGGGTCCTAGAACATACACAAACCCACCCACCAGGAATCAGTACCAGAAGGGCCCAATTTGATTGTGCATAGTGGGGGAAGTGGCTGAAAACTGGCAGAGAGTGGAGCAATGGCATTGTTCCCTCTTGAACCCCTCTTCCACATACAGCATCACAATACAGTGACGTGGGTTACCCTACCCTGGTAAACACCTAAGGCTCTGCCCCTTATATGTAACAGGTGCGCCAACACCAAAAAAATGGCCCAAATGAAAGAACAGATCAAAGCTCCAGAACAAATACAACTAAACGATGAAGATATAGCCAACCTATGCACAGTTCAAAACACTGGTAATCAGGATGCTCACAAAATTGGTTGACTATGGTTGCAAATTAGATGAAAAAATGAAGGCTATACTAAGTGAAACAAAGGAAAATGTGCAGGGAACGAACAGTGATGGGAAGGAAACTGGGACTCAAATCAATGATTTGGACCAGAAGGAAGAAATAAACATTCAACCAGGACAGAATGAAGAAACAAGAATTCAAAAAAAAAAAAAAAAAAAAAAAAATGAGGAGAGGCTTAGGAACTTCCAAGACATCTTTAAACGTTCCAACATCCAAATCATAGGGGTACCAGAAGGAGAAGAGGAAGAGCAAGAAATTGAAAACTTATTTGAACAAATAATGAAGGAGAACTTCCCCAATCTGGCAAAGGAAATAGACTTCCAGGAAGTCCAGGAAGCTCAGAGAGTCCCAAAGAAGTTGGACCCAGGGAGGAACACACCAAGGTACATCATAATTACATTAGCCAAGATTAAAGATAAGGAGAGAATCTTAAAAGCATCAAGAGAAAATGAGAGAGTTACCCACAAAGGAGTTCCCATAAGGCTATCATCAGTTGATTTCTCAAAAGAAACCTTGCAGGCAAGAAGGGGGTGGAAAGAAGTATTCAAAGTCATGAAAAGCAAGGACCTACATCCAAGGCAAGGACCTTTATCAGGCAAAGCTATCATTTAGAATGGAAGGGCAGATAAAGTGCTTTCCAGATAAGGTCAAGTTAAAGGAATTCATCATCACCAAGCCCTTATTATATGAAATATTGAGGAGACTTATCTAAGAAAAAGAAGATTAAAAATATGAACAGTAAAATGACAACAAACTCACAGTTATTAACAACCAAACCTAAAAAAAAAAAGAAAAAATACGAACTAAGCCAACATCTAGAACGGGAACAGAATCACAGAAATGGAGATCACATGGAGGGTCATCAGTGGGGGAGTGGGAGGGGGAGAGAGGGGGAAAAGGTACAGAGAGTAAGTGGCACAAATGGTAGGTACAAAATGGACAGGGGGAGGTTAAGAATAGTACAGGAAATGGAGAAGCCAAAGAACTTATGTGTACAGCCCATGGACATGAACTAAAGGGAGGGAATGTGGGTGGGAGGGAGTGCACAGGGCGGAGGGGAATAAAAGGGGTAAAATGGGACAACTGTAATAGCATAATCAATAAAACATTTTTTAAAAATAAAGAAAAGTTTATAACAACAGAAGGGTTATTTTGAAAATGCTGAATTTGGATGTGAGGATGATTTAAAATTTAAAATACTAGTCCATATTTATATTCCCAGAAAACGCTAGATATATTAACAGCGAGTTCTGCCTTTTTCTTTGTAATAAGGACTATATAACAAGAAAAAGGTCATCCTTAACACTCTCCCAGGATCTCCTTCCAGCTTCCACACCCTACTGCCTCCCACTTCGTCAGGTCTTTAGCTCTATATTATGTTTTTGCTGTAGAGTCTTTTGAAAATTCTTCTTATTTAACCTTTAAAACTACCCCACAAACTTTGGCTGATTGTACTTTCATAACAACCACACCAGTAAGTTTTTATAGTATGATATTGACTCCTCCATCAAGACATGGAGGTCTACATTTGCTTCTCTTGAATTTCAGTGGGACTGAGAATATGGTAGATGTGACTCTGACTTCGGAGGCTAGGACACAGAAGATGATGGACTTCTCCCCAGTACTCTCTCCCTTAAAACTTGTGCCTTATGAGCCCTCAGTGGACATGTAAGGATTTCTGGTCTCCTGAAGGGGCTATGCTGGGGAGATCACATGGAGAGATTAGAGAGGCAAAAGAGAGAGAGAGAGAAGCCCACATTCACCAGTCTCAGCTGTTTGAGTCTTCTCAGCACAGGTGCCAGACATGTGACTAGGCACGCCTCCAGATGATTCCAGCCTGCAGTCTTCAAACTACCACAGCCAACACTGAACACAGGAGAAATAAGCTACCCCTCCAATTCTTGCCCAGACTGTGGCAAAATAAATATTTTCTTCTTTTAAACAATGACAGTATCTCATTTTAAACCATGAAGTTTAGGGGTCATTTGTTACACAGTCATAGTAATTAGAATAGTAGGTAATGTTACCTTTAGGATTCATTTAGATACAGGTAATTAAAAAGCCAATCTATATTTGTTTAAGCTTAAAAGCAATTGTTTAAGCTTATATAATTGAACTGAAAAGTCCAGGACTGACATGCACACTTTTATCAAGGCCCATATATGATGTTCCCCAAGGCTCAGACTTCCTGCGTCTCTCCCCTCTACCACCATGTTGGCTGCACTCTCAGGCTTCACGTAAGCAAAAAGATCGAGCATCTTCAGATATTTACCCTGTCAGATTCAATTCAACAGAAGCAGCAGCAAAGAGAACTCCACTACAACAATTCAAATAAAGGTCTTAAACTTAATCCCAAGGGCTAAATTTGATTTTTCCCCATCCCTAAACCATGGAATGTGCTCATCAGCCAGGCTAGAGGTGCATATATGGAAAATCAGGAATAAATACAAATAAGGCAAAAGTACAGGAATTGAGGAAGATATTTCCCCCAGAGAAACTTCTGAATACTGGCATCAAAAGAAGAGTCAATGGAGCCCTAGCCAGGTGGCTCAGTTGGTTACAGCATCATCCCAATATGCTGAAGTTGCGGGTTCAATGGTTCGATCTCCAGTCAGAGCATATACAAGAAACAACTAATGAATGCATAAGTAAGTGGAACAACAAATCAGTTTCTCTTTGTCTCTCGCCCTTCCTCCATCCCTCCCTTCCTCTCCCCACTGCTCTCCTTTTCTCTCCACCTTACAGGTCCCTTTTCTCTCTCTAAAAAAATTAATTAATTAAAAAAAAAAGAAGGGTCAATGGGTACAGAGTAACCAAAAACAAATACTCACTTATACCAGGACTGTGTATGAGAAAAGAGATATCAAGTGTTCCTTAGCTGTGGCCCTAAATTACCTGAACAACATTTTCATGCCACCCCACAATGAGCTGAGTCAGGATGTGGACACAGTTCTGTCTAATGCAAGAGTTCACTTTTTTTTGTTTTGCTCCTAACCACGGTGGATTAGCATTTCCATTCTCTTTTCTTCTGAAGTCTTATGCTTTCCAAAGCATAAGTAAGAAAGTTGAAAAATAAAATCTTGCCACTGAGAATAGAAACATTTTGTGATTGATATTCTGCAAGAATTTTTAAAACACCCAATACTTGACTATTTATATAGTCAGGGGCACTGACCTCTTCCCTTAGATTGTCAAATTTTAAAAAATTATATATATATATATATATTTAAAATATCACAACCAATAACTACCTGGTGTGCCTGAATCAAAATTACACCTATTTTTTTTGTCAGATCAGCAAAACATATAATACATATTTTTTGGTGTGCTAAGGAAGAAAGAAAGAAAGATTTGTGAAGTCAGAGAGAAGTAGTTTTCAATTATATTCTGTTTAATTTACCCTTTTTTAAAGCTTTCTCCAGCATTGCAGTATAATATCCACTAGTATTTCACTATCAGCCTGCTAAGCAGTGAAATACTAGTAGCTTGAGGTTCTACACAGGAAAACATCTTCAGAACTACTTTTTAAGAGCTTTATTCTATACCAACAGAGTAGCAATTTTTTTCTTTTTTTATAACAGCTTTATTAAGATATAATTCACATATGATACAGTTTACCCATTTAAAGTGTACAATTCAGTGGTTTTTAATATATAAATAGAACTCTGCAATCATCACCACAATCATTTTAGAACATTTTCATTGCCATACAAAAAAGCAACCGGGTACCCATTTGCAGCTCCTTCCACTTTTACTCCCCTATCTCACAGCCCTCTGTCGCTACAGCTTTCCTTATTCTGCACGTTTCATATAATGATATCATACAATATGTGGCCCCTTTGACTGGCTTCATTCACTTGCCATGTTTTCGTGTTGCAGCATGTATCAGTACTTTTTTATTGTCAAATAATATTGTGTTATGTAGATATATTACATTTTATCTAACCATTTATCAGTTGATGAACATTTGAGTTCTTTTCTCTTTTGCAATGCTCTTATGAACATTCATGTACAAGTTTTTGTTTGGATATACAAGATCTGTCCAGAAGGTATCCAGCCATCTAATATGAAAAATAGAGACATTCATTGAAGAAGATACAAAATACAAGAAACACTGTACATAGGACAATGACGTCTCAGTCCCCTTCAAAGTAGGCACCATGGGACCTCACACAGTTCTCCCAATCGCCATCAGCTGCCCCAGTGTATTTTCCTTAATCTTATCAATGGTCTGAAATCTCTTTCCTTTCATAGGTGATTTTAGTTTGGGAAAAAGACAGAAGTCACAGGATGCCAAATCTGGGCTGTTGGGGGGCTGAGTCACTTGGGTGGTTTGATGTTCCATCAAAAAACTCTGCATGAGACATGATGCATGAGTGGGCATGTTGTCATGATGAAGCTGCCAATCACCAGTTGCCCACAGCTGTGGCCTCCTAAATCAACCAAATAATTTCTCTGGAGGAATGTTCAAGCTTAACACAAAATTTGATGCAGATTCATTGCTCTACTTGCTCAGCCATTTTGAATGTGACAGCCACACAGTAC